>OZ035997.1:42529935-42719935 GCA_964035015.1 Corallium rubrum
CTTTTTTTAAAACACAAATGAATAGTCGTGTCTTACTTAGTCTTCACTGTCTGGTTGTTGTCGTCACGGCTAGTTCCCACTTCTCTTGCAATGTTTATTCTAGCGAATTCACGCATGCGCAAACGTTTGGCAGCGGTGATCAGCCGCGCTCGAGTTGAGTTTTTCAGACTAGTTCCTAGTCCTCTTTTCTCTCGATCTTATTTTGGTGACGTCACAGAATAGGGTCGAGCGGTTTCGGTCTGCCGCTCTCTCTCTCACACAATTCAACATGCCCTCTCACTTAGAATTCATGATTATCCTTAATTCTCAAAGTGTCTAGAATTCATGATTATCCTTAATCTTAGGGCATATGACTAAAAAACCTATAGCGGTGTTGTGGTCGGGGTCTGAGAGGTGGAACATTTTTCCCGGCGGGTTTTGGTTAGGTTTAGGTCCACCGGGGGGTCGTGGTTAGGTTTAGGGTTGCCAGGGGGGTTGTGGTTAGGGTTAGGGTCAGGTTTGGAGTTAGGGTTAGGGTTTGGGGGTAGGGAATTATTTTTTAAAATTGAGGATTATCGTTAATTCTACGACATTTCACAATTAACGATAATCATGAATTCTAAGTGAGAGAATATGCTGCACAATTTCGGTCTGCCGCTCGACGTTAAAGAGAGAGGCCTGGGAACCAGGCTGAGAGTTTTTCTCCATTTACCCGGTATAGTTCGTCAGTCGGAGTTCGCTGTCTTACAATAATTATTGCAACTGATAATAAGGACTTATTAACCGAGTGCGAGATCTGTACGGCAAATACTTTCCCATACAGACCGAGCAAACGAGGTTAATAAGAAATTTATTATATGGCTATTGGTTCATTTTACTTTTAAGTTTCGAGCGTTGTTTTCGCCTTCGGAGCATGCCGTTTACCTTATTAATACCTGTTAACTTTTGTACGTGTCGCTTCTTGGCCTTCTTATTTACACCAGTTCGGCTTTTATTTGTCGTATTTTTAGATAAACAGCTTTAAAGAAAACCAGCAGTAATGTTCCAACACATTTTATTGTTCAGAATATTTGAATAAAATACCCAGAACTCTTTTATTTGTATTCAAATCAACTCGGAAATCTTCTCGCCAAAACTTACAGGGCCGAGAAAAAAGCTATTGACCCCGAGGTCAATATCGTAAAATCCCGACCTCTCGGGAACCAATCAGCGTGCGTCGTTTTGTGTACGGACCGGAAATCAAACCCAGCCATATAATAATTGGTAATACGCAACTTGTTTTTCCGTTCCCTTCCTATAGTATAGGACCTATACCTTTTCTGAGCCATATTCAACGCCTCAGCAATCGCTCTTTGAGTATTATCTGTCGCTTGAGTAGAAGCGAAAACTGTCATCTCCTCTTCTCCTGGGATGCACAAACAAGTCTATATAATTATAAACAACAATATTATCAATAACATCTTCATTCTTACAAACACACTAGAGTGTTCAAAAACTTTATCCTCAAGGGCAATTAAATATTCCATATTATTTAAATTTTCGTTAGATTCGGAAAAGTACAATCCAAACCCGAAAATTGGCCACTCCGTTCCCTCGTGTATGATCTGACAAAAATCAAAGTTTTTAAATACAATTTCTCAGTTGAGTATTAAAAGGATCCCCCACATATTTGACAACATAGGCACGTAGGGCCCGCCATCTTGGATTTGATGATGTATAATCGTTGCACTTATTGTCGTGAAACAATGAAACCAAAATGGTGACCCTCATGAGGCCCATCTGTTCGACCACGCGAGGATGCCTTTAAGACAACGATACATACATGTGTCTCCATATGAAAATGATGCTGTGTGCCAAGAGATATTTCCCCAGTGATAACATGTGTGGAAGATTTCATAGCAGCTGCAAAACAATATATTTATATAAAGTAAACATGTCATGAACTTATTCGGAAATTACTATAAACCCAAGAAATATTAAAGTAAATGGTTTGAACCCAGGAGTATTATAATATGTTTGAGAAAGTTGCTCATGATCTACACGCGTAAAAACGCACAACTTATTCACGGTTGTCAACAGGCGTGAATAATGTTGTGCTGCTCGCCGTGAACAAAGTTGACAAGTTGTTCACTTATGGTTCGAACAACTTGTTCACGGATAAATCAACAGTCATGAACAAGTTGTTCCAACAGCACATTTTTATAGCCAACAATGCTGTTCGCACATGATGCAACATGTTGTAACAGCATGACGAAATAACAACGATGAACAACAATGTTACAACAATGGTGAACATGGTTGATATATCAACACGTTCTTCGGTTGTTACAACATGCGTGAACAACGGTTGTTGTTTCATCAAGCAGTAACAACTTGTTGAAAAAATTATGAACAATGTTGTTCATTTATCAATGTTGTTCACATATGTCAATATTTCAACAAGTTGTTACAGCATTGTTGCAAGGTGTTACAGAATTGTTCAGGCAACAATGCTGTAACAACTTGCGAGATTTTTACGCGTGTAGCGAGCAACTTTCTCAAACATCCAATAAATATTCGCTACAATTAAGAAAGACGGAAAGTGTTCCACAACAACAAACCGCATGGAAGGGTTAACCAACGTAACTTCTCACCATCTGCATCGCCAACCACCAGACGTTGAATTTGGTCAGAGAAAAACGATGATGCTTTGATCGCGTCTTCGATGGTGATAACCGGAGGTTGGCAATCACAATAAGTAATAACAACTTTGCTAGCTGCTTCATCTGCTAAAGCCTGACTTTCTAGAAATAACAAAGGAAGGCATAAGTTTGTATAGGAGGTCAGGAAATCAACGAACGAACGAACGAACGAACGAACGAACGAACGAACGAACGAACGAACGAACGAACGAACGAACGAACGAACGAACGAACGAACGAACGAACGAACGAACGAACGAACGAACGAACGAACGAACCAACCAAGAACGAAACTTAAAAGAGAGAAGCATGCAAAAAAATGATGAAACAAAGAAAAGAAGCAAAAAGACGAAGAGAAAGATAGCAAACAACTTTTCAAACCTGCAACAATGATACCAACAGATTGACCAGCATAGGAAACATCGCCACTACAAAAAATTTCTTCGTTTTCGGGACACAGAGCGACAAAATCATTTTTGCCAGGAATATCTTTAGCTGTGATAAACTTCAACACTCCAGGAATGTTCTAAACATCACAATAAATATACCATTTAGATTTATTTAGCTGATTAGTGGTTAGCTAAATGATTTTATGTTGTATTTGTATGGTTTTTCCGTTCACCGCTGACATAAAAAAATAACACTTACCAAAGCCGCTGATGGGTCAACGTTTGAAAGCTTGCAGTTGCCCTAAAATTTGAAAAGACGGCCATCACTTTTAAAAACTAGACTTTTATCATAATTTTCTGAGTGGGAAGCACGAGTTGCGTGTACTGTTAGCGCGCTGCCTCTCACCAAAAGTTAAGCCCGGTTAGACGTAGTTAGTACTTGGATGGGTGACCGCTTGGGAATGGCCCCGTTGTCGAGCTTGGAACTCATGTGAGTAGAATTGTAGTTGATCTCTCCTGTGCTTCGAGGTTTTTTTTGTCGGGTTCTCCGGTTTTCCTCCCTCCGTAAAATCAACACCTACATCATGGTAGTCATGTTCAATTGGGGCATTTCACTCTGTTTGACCACCAGTTGCTATAGGCAATAAAGTTATTAAATCTAAATCTAAAATCTGAATAGTCTTAGAGTTAATACTCCTAAAAGCAATGTTCCTAGGGTGAATTGTAATGACAATTTCTCTAGAAACCATACCTTTGTTGTAGTTACAAATGCGGCATAAAGTTCCCCTTGCTGTTTCGAGATGTCGTCCGTGTACTGAGCTTCCCCAGAAGCCTGGATAACACAAAAATATTGAATCTTAGCATATGAATCAATCTCGTTCCCAAAACCCGCATTCCTAAATGCTCCACGTCCAAATATAAACCACGTGCAAATTACATTTACATTTAGACCACGTTCAAAAAAAATACGTGCAAACAACATTGGAAACCAGACGGAAACCACGTGCAAACCACGTACAAACCACGTGCAAACTACTGTAAACCACGTGCAAATCACGTGCAAACAACGTGCAAACCACGTGCAGACCATATGCAAACAACGTGTAAAAGTCACGACAATGTCCTCACTTGTAATTTAGCAGTCATCTTTGTCATAGGTTCAGTGAGCGGATATTCACTCTTAGTTGTATCATAACTTTGTTTTCCTGAAGATATTGGTCGAATGTAAGGAATGGCAGCGGAACGTACTCTGGCACTCGCTTTGTCACCAAGAAGAGAAAGGAAGAACTGTAAAGAAACCAGGCATACAGTGAGTTTGATGACCGCCTTAGGCGAAAACGCCACAACTTCAAAACATGAAGGTATATATATTTCATACATGAACACTACAAATGTCCTAGCATTGGAGACATCCAGTTTATCATTTACCACCAGGGTTGCCAGGTCCTCTGGGCCAAAATAAGCCAAACGCACGTTCAAAATAAGCCAAACAATATAATTAAGGCGGGGGACTGGGCCCGAGTGCTAATTGCAGTAATAGTTGTGCAAGTATGCCATAAATAATCGGTTTACACTTTATCTGACATAAAAACTTAAAATTTGCTTATTTTGTTAAATTATTTATTTAGGTATACACTCATATTTCACATTTCAAAACATTTCATATAGTTCAAATAGTTCAAAGTATATACATAAGATAGTCTGTCATGCAAGTATTCAGTTTAAAACTCGGTTAAAAAGAGAAGTTCATCTTAGTCGTCAACTGCTGAAGTTTTAAACCGATCAAAATTCTTGAATTATGATTGGTTGAAACTTGAAAAATTATGCAAAGACAGTGGCATGAGTGACGATGTTCTAAATTAAGAATTTGTCTCTGATTGGTTCCGTTGATACTTATCCCATGGTTATCCAACTCTCGAATCGGGTAATCCCTACTGCTCTATACCGAAATATGGTGAAAAGACCGACGACTTTCCATTTTTTAGAAAAAAAGCCAAAAATAAGCCAAAAAATAGTTATAAGCCAAATGAAATTTTTCCGAGCCAGACCTTGTAAAAACAAGCCAAATTTGAGAAATTTGGCTTAAAAAAAGCCAAACTGGCAACCTGTTTACCACAAACCAGGACTTGCAAAGTCAAGTGTATCCAACCTCGTTCCCAGGGCCTTTTACCGCCCTCCCAATTTCAAAAAGGCCTGGGAAGAAGGTTGAAGTTTACCAGAGGTCATGGAAACGATAATAGCAAACAATCTTGCTACTGTACAATTGCCGCCTCTTTACAAATCTGCACCATTTTGATTATATAATAAAGACTTATTAACCGAGTGCGAGGTCTGTACGGGAAAGTATTTGCCTGAGGTTTTGACCGAGCGACGAAGGAGCGAGGTTTGTGCGATAAAACCGAGGGCAAGTACTTTCCAGTACAGACCGAGCAAACGAGGTTAATAAGGAATTTATTATATGGCTATTGGTTCATTTTATTTTTAAGCTTCGAGCGTACCGAAAATCAAACCCAGCCATATAATAATTTTAAAAGCTTCTAGGACAGCGTCGGCCACGGTTGAAATCCAAATATTACCAGGGTTAAGTCACGTTAGCCTGAAAAACAGAGAAAAATCTTCTCGACGTTTCGAGCGAAGGCCCTTCGTCAGGAGAAATTAGTAAACAACTCACATGTGGTCACGCGTATTTATAGCAGAGCTACAATAGGAATCACATGAACACATGTAAGCCAATAAAAACAAAGTAAACAAATAAATTAATATGTATTAATTTAATATGTAATTTTAGCCTGTGTGCAGGTGCTGACCCAATTTGTGGGTCAGCTACCTGCAAATAGGCAAAGAAACAGGTTAAAAATTACTATTTAAATCATCAGAAAAAGGTTAATGAAAAGGTGTGGAATATGGTGGTGGAGTGAGCTAAATGAAAGAGAATCGCTCATTGAGGCCGTGAGGGTGAATGGTACCAAGTTTGTGAATGAGACGCATTTCTTGTTTACGACGAGTATCGTTACAACCTGTAATGGGCTGAATGGTGCAGATTTTCATGTTAGAAAAGGAGTGGTTGGCACTGTTGAAGTGCCTGGCAACAGGTTTGTTTTGCACATTGTTTTTGACATCACGAAGGTGTTCAACAAACCTGTCACCTAAACGTCTTCCAGTTTCCCAGATGTAAAGTATGGGACATTTACTGCAAGAGATACAGTAAATGAGGTTGGAGGAAGTGCAAGTGAAACTATGGGTTATGTTGAACCTACATTTTGGAGCCGAAATTGAAATTGAGGAGTCTAAATATTTACAGGTGTTGCACCTACCACGACAGCAAGAGCTGGTGCCAACATGTGATACCAAGGCTTGCTGCAGTGAGCTGTGAACAACGTTTTCCCGGATGTTTTTGCTATGCCGAAAAGATACTAGGGGTTTCTCAGAGAAAATGGAAGATGTTTCTGGGTCATTTTTAATGAGGTCGAAATTGCGGCTAATGATGTCCCTTACTTTGAAATTGAAGGGATGAAAAGTGAGAACTAGAGGTACTTTTTCATTAGAAATGGTAGCCAAAGGTTCGCTTAAGTTCGCTTAAGATTTAAGACACATTTTCACAATAATTCCTCCATCCAACAAAAGGATGTTTTTGAGGCTGCTAATCCTAAAAAATCTTCCTGGTCTCCTCCGGAAGGCCAATTTGGCTCCCTTGATCTTTTCATTCGACAATGTCGACATGATATAGATCAGCTTTCACCTTTTAGGCCCAAAAGGCCATCTAATCTCAGCTCTAGTGAATTAAGTGCTTTAAAATCATTGCGTAGCCGGAATGATATTGTCATCAAACCTGCTGACAAAGGTGGTGCTTTGGTTGTCTGGAGAGCTGATTTGTACCGCGAAGAGGCTCAAAGGCAACTAAACAACACTGCTTTTTACAGCAGAGTTGATGGTGATTTGACATCCCAACACAACACCACCATTCGATCCACCATCAACAACCTCATCACCACTGGGGAATTGCCTGATACAGCAAGCAATCTCCTAACCACCACTCCACGCACACCTGTCATGTACTTCCTTCCCAAAATTCACAAACCCAACAACCCAGGCAGACCTATAGTGTCTGCTTGTGGTTGCCCTACCCAAGCCATTTCATCCTACCTTGACCACATCATGGCGCCCTTGGTTAAGAATTTACCTTCTTACATCAAGGACACCAAACATGCTCTGAAAATTTGTGACGGCATTAGTTTTCAGGGTTCACACCATTTCATCTTCACCATGGATGTCAAATCACTCTACACTGTCATCCCGCATCACGATGGTCTTCAAGCACTTAAATATTTCTTTGATCAACGCACAACTCGGGAGCCATCGACCACTACTTTGTTACGCCTGGCCGAGTTAGTGCTCACCCTCAACAATTTTTCGTTTGATGGTGAGCATTACCAACAAGTTAGTGGTGTAGCCATGGGTACCAAAATGGGCCCTAACTATGCCAACTTATTTGTTGGTTATGTGGAAAAACAAATCTTTGAACAATACACTGGTTTCCTACCTGACTACTATGGTCGGTTCATTGATGATTGCTTAGGCACTGCATCATGTTCGCGCGCTGACCTGGTTTGCTTCATTAACTATGTTAATGACTTCCACCCAGCATTCCAGTTCACATGGGAGATCAGTGAGACTAGTGTATCGTTCTTAGATATTCTCGTCTCCATTAATGGTAATAAGCTGAGCACTTCTGTCTTTTACAAGACCACTGACTCTCATAGCTACGTCCTCTTCTCCTCTCATCATCCTAAACACACCAAAACTTCCATTCCTTTCTCTCAATTTCTTCGTCTTCGCCGCCTCTGCAGTGAAGACGACGATTTCAATGCCAAATGTTTGGAAATGAGAAACTTTTTTGTTAATCGCGGTTATCCTTCCCACCTCTTAGACACTGCCTTACACAAGGTCTCCAACATTTCCCGTTCAGACTACCATTTCTAATAAAAAAGTACCTCTAGTTCTCACTTTTCATCCCTTCAATTTCAAAGTAAAGGACATCATTAGGACATCATTAGCCGCAATTTCGACCTCATTAAAAATGACCCAGAAACATCTTCCATTTTCTCTGAGAAACCCCTAGTATATTTTCGGCATAGCAAAAACATCCAGGAAAACGTTGTTCACAGCTCACTGCAGCAAGCCTTGGTATCACATGTTGGCACCAGCTCTTGCTGTCGTGGTAGGTGCAACACCTGTAAATATTTAGACTCCTCAATTTCAATTTCGGCTCCAAAATGTAGGTTCAACATAACCCATAGTTTCACTTGCACTTCCTCCAACCTCATTTACTGTATCTCTTGCAGTAAATGTCCCATACTTTACATCGGAGAAACTGGAAGACGTTTAGGTGACAGGTTTGTTGAACACCTTCGTGATGTCAAAAACAATGTGCAAAACAAACCTGTTGCCAGGCACTTCAACAGTGTCAACCACTCCTTTTCTAACATGAAAATCTGCGCCATTCAGCCCATTACAGGTTGTAACGAAACTCGTCGTAAACAAGAAATGCGTCTCATTTACAAACTTGGTACCATTCACCCTCACGGCCTCAATGAGCGATTCTCTTTCATTTAGCTCACTCCACCACAATATTGCACACCTTTTCCTTAACCTTTTCTGATGATTTAAATAGTAATTTATAAACTGTTTCTTTGCCTATTTGCAGGTAGCTGACCCACAAATTGGGGCACACAGGCTAAAATTACATATTAATTTATTTGTTTACTTTGTTTTTATTGGCTTACATGTGTTCACGTGATTCCCATTGTAGCTCTGCTATAAATACGCGTGACCACATGTGAGTTGTTTACTAATTTCTCCTGACGAAGGGCCTTCGCTCGAAACGTCGAGAAGATTTTTCTCTGTTTTTCAGGCTAACGTGAGCTTAATCATATAATAATTTACCTTATAAAACAAAGCTAAAGCCAAGCTCTTGCGATATTCAGCACTGGCCATGACAGGCGTTGATTCAGGTATAACTTCTTTACTCAGCACGTCCAAACAGTCTAACAATCAAAGAAACAAAATTTCTACCAAAATAAAATATTTATATCTTATTAGATGTTTTGGTGTGTAGTCTCGCTGTATATTTTTACGAGTTGTGCCGTATGTTGACGATCCCGCAGGGCGAGTCAAAATACAAACAACGAGTAAAAATATACAGTGATACTACACACCAAAACATCTTATAAGAGATTTATTATACAACTGCTCTGATCAACAAATTTTTTTGGAAAAAGAAAACCGCTAAAAAGGCCAGAGAAGTAGCGTCACTTGCACCAGGACAAAATAATAAGCATACATGAAGTAGTTCCCGTGTGATAAATTTGATTGGCTAACAAAATCTGTCAAACCGGTTTTCTACTATCCAAATAACTAACTATCCAAATATCGCTGTATATTTCTACTCATTTTTAGCGTTATTTGGACAGTTTTTAATGCAGTTGTATAATAAGTGATATGATGGGACTTTATAAGTTTGAAATTTCAAAATAACGAATACTCCCATGTTATGTTTTAATCACCTTGCAATGTTGTGGCATCCAGGAGACGTTTACCAGATAAGAATTGTTCAGTCTGAGTTGCATGTATCTAAAGAGGGAATACCGTACAAGGAATACTAAATTGATTATTTTTTGTCTGTCTGTCTGTCTGTCTGTCTGTCTGTCTGTCTGTCTGTCTGTCTGTCTGTCTGTCTGTCTGTCTGTCTGTCTGTCTGTCTGTCTGTCTGTCTGTCTGTCTGTCTGTCTGTCTGTCTGTCTGTCTGTCTGTCTGTCTGTCTGTCTGTCTGTCTGTCTGTCTGTCTGTCTGTCTGTCTGTCTGTCTGTCTGTCTGTCTGTCTGTCTGTCTGTCTGTCTGTCTGTCTGTCTGTCTGTCTGCCTGCCTGCCTGCCTGCCTGCCTGCCTGCCTGCCTGCCTGCCTGCCTGCCTGCCTGCCTGCCTGCCTGCCTGCCTGCCTGCCTGCCTGCCTGCCTGCCTGCCTGCCTGCCTGCCTGCCTGCCTGCCTGCCTGCCTGCCTGCCTGCCTGCCTGCCTGCCTGCCTGCCTGCCTGCCTGTCTGTCTGTCTGTCTGTCTGTCTGTCTGTCTGTCTGTCTGTCTGTCTGTCTGTCTGTCTGTCTGTCTGACCATCTGTCCACCTGTCATTTGCACACTTATTTATTTCCAAGACAATATTAATTACTTACAGGAGCTAGTTTCACGCCACCAAATACTAAACTTGGAACTCCTTTTATTGTGAAGTTTGAATCGATTGAAGCTCGAAATCCAGCATTCACATAAGCATGTGCATTCTAAAACAACATAACATGCATTGTTATATAGCTAGAGTTTCACTGGATACAACGGTTGGTTTGTGGTCACATGACCTTAGCTAAATTTCAATGTCTACCGAGCAGGCAATAATTGAGAACTTATTGCCCGCTCGGTCAATAAGTTTTCAATTGTTGACCGCTAGAAGTTTGAACTCTTCACGGCATCCTATAAACAAAAGCTTGTTTGGTACGAAAAAAAGAATATTTATAGGTCTTCAAAGCACGTGTGAAGATTAACTGGAGAAGTGTATTGCTGTTCTGTTGTTCTGAGACTTATATTTGTTTGGTTGAAGTGAAATTATGGAGCCAGGTGAAATGTTTTGGTAAGTCTTAATAGCGTTTGTCTTTTGTGTACTTTTCCTTGATAAGCGTCGAAATTATTCAGCGAAAGTTCAAGCTATATAACAAAACACTTAATGTCTGATCCCTCGGGAAACAGTTAGTTTTGTTTTCCCTCGAGTCTCGATGTTTCCCTCGACTTCGTCTCGGGACTGAAATATCAAGACTCTCGGGAAAACAAAACTAACTGTTTCCCTCGGGAGCAGACATTAAGTGTATCTTATAGCACAGAATAGTACGACAACCAGAAGTCCGACTCGAGTGAAAACTTGTCCGCATTTCTTCAATGCGCATGCGCGATATTTTACGCCATCCGACGCCATCCTACGCGATCCTACGCAATGTCCCACGCCATCCTACGCAATCCTGACAAGTTCCCCCTGCAGTTTTAACCTTCTTTTGAAGGTCCAAACTGCCGGGGGAACTTGTCAGGATTGCGTAGGATGACGTAGGATGGCGTAGGATGGCGACGAATCAAGATGCGCGAGGCGACATGCGCGAGGATATAAGCTTCAAAGGTTCCGACGCGAGTCGGACTTCTGGTTGTATTACTATTCTGTGGTTAGATCAGTGGGTTAGATATACTACCGAAACAGAGAACGTAGTAGTCTAGCGTTTCGTTTTCGTTTCATCAGGCCCTCTCTCTGACGAAGGACCTTCTCAAAACGTTCTACGTTCTCTGTTTCGACAGTATATCTAACCTTACTATATTTCGATTGTTCCAACACTGCTTACGCAGCACGCTACTTTTATAACATGTATTATACAGTTATGACATCATATGCGTATCATATCTGTAACAATAACAGACTACGGTACTATACTACCATAACATATTATGTACCTGGTGCCTGGGCATGATTTTAAAGGTCTTCACTATTTCATCTGTGGCAGAAAATGGAATCACAATATTGAGGATTACCTAAAAACAGAGTGTTTGTATGTAAACAAACGGCCTTCTTTTTTTATGGTTTATTTTTATTTCCGTAAATGATCACGATACTAATAACATACCACTCTATAAGCTGTGAAAGCTGAAAGCAACGTACGCCCGAATATTTGAACAATTGCAGGTTGAAACCATGTTTTATACCTTATCTTTCATCTCAAGAGATAGAAATTCTTCCAAAGTGCAATTTATCACGCTTCCGTTAATGCTACCTACACGTACACCCAAAGAAGAAGAAAAAATCTAGTTTTTAAAACAGTAATAAGCCTTCACTAATAAAGAGCGAATATTAAACACATCTAGTACATTCACCAATATTAATCTTTGATCCAGCTGTCTCCATTATTGTGTAGACATCGGAAGGAAAATCACGATGTTTATGAATCACCATCAAGTTACCTGCCCACGAACCAACCTACGTTTAAAAATAAAACTCCATAATAAATTTATAGATCAATATAAAAATAGGCACGCAATACATGCACGTGTCTACTGCCATGTTGAACGAAAATTTGAACATGTTCAAATTTCGTTCAACACCATTCAACACCATTCAACAACGTTCAACATCATTCAACAGGGGTGGCCAAACGCTTTCAACATGTTGAACCACGGTTGAATTCATCAATGTTGAACGATGTTGAATGAGATGTTGAAAGCGTTTGGCCAGGCCTTAACAAGTATTTAAATTGTTAACATAAAACGGTTAACAACTACGATGTTAACAGCTTTCGAAGGTCGAAGGTAACAGTTAACAGAGTTCCAGAATAAACAAAAACGTTAAGAAGGCCTTAACAAGTATTTAAATTGTTAACATAAAACGGTTAACAACTACGATGTCAACAGTTTCCGAAGGTAACAGTTAACAGAGTTCCAGAATAAACTAAAAAGTTAAGACATAACTACTTACATTTCTAACTGCAACATTCGCAATCTGTGTAAAAATAGTGAAAATTCGAAATGTTAGTAATTGCTTACTATAGCTCTAAAATGTATAAACACTTAATTATTTCGCATCTATAACCACAGAAAGACATCCAATATACCTTTTTAATGTGACTTGCCAGAACTTCAAATGACTTAGATTTCTCTGAGTATGTTTGCAATTCCTGGATGACTGAGTTAAGTGAGAGAGCAGCACCAAGTTGTAAATATGAATCAGTAATCTAAACATTGGAAGACAAATTTAGCCACTATTTAATTAAATGTATCTGATGAATCAAAACGTCTGTTGTCTGAAGCCTTCCCTATCCATGCAAAGTAATACTGTATTTTGTTATTATCAAACGAAATCAATTAAAAATCTGTATGTCTAATGCTGTATGCGAAATAGACGAACAGGATCGGCTTCGAAGTGATTTCGCTTGATAATAGCAAAGATATAGAACTTTCTCCGATAACTCATTATACACGTGTGATGTCAAAGTGTTTAATTTGCATATCAAAGAAACTGAAATATCTCAACGAGGCACGGAAACGAAGATCTGCAAAAGATGTTACGTTGTAGTTTTAAGAGTTCTTTCATTTAAGACAATAATAATTTTCGCTTTATAGGCACCTTAAGGGAGACATTTCAAACCTGAAGGAATGAGATATCATTAATACTCCAAAATAATGACGAAAGGGAATACATTCCGAGGACCTGTGATACATTAAACCGGTGATACATGACCGGTGATACATGGCCGGTGATACATGGCCGGTGATACATGACCGGTGATACATTAAACCGGTGATACATTAAACCAGTGATACATTAACCGGTGATACATGACCGGTGATACATGACTGGTGGTGATACATGACCGGTGGGTGATACATGACCGGTGATACATGACCGGTGATACATTAACCGGTGATACATAACCGGTGATACATGACCGGTGATACATGACCGGTGATACATGACCGGTGATACATTAACCGGTGATACATGACCGGTGATACATGGCCGGTGATACATGGCCGGTGATACATGACCGGTGATACATTAAACCGGTGATACATTAAACCAGTGATACATTAACCGGTGATACATGACCGGTGATACATGACTGGTGGTGATACATGACCGGTGGGTGATACATGACCGGTGATACATGACCGGTGATACATGACCGGTGATACATTAACCGGTGATACATAACCGGTGATACATGACCGGTGATACATGACCGGTGATACATGACCGGTGATACATTAACCGGTGATACATGACCGGTGATACATTAACCGGTGATACATGACCGGTGAGACATGACCGGTGATACATTAACCGGTGATACATGACCGGTGAGGTGACACATGACCGGTGTATACGAACGAAGAAAGTGAGAAGAAATGAAATGAAAAAGAAAGGAAAAGAAAAGAAAAAAACGGACAAAATAAACAAAATTGTAACGAAAAGGAGATATGTTAGTGACTGAATTGCAAAACAACGCAGGTCAATGTGGCTGAGTCAGAGGCATATCAAAGGCGTTCTTAGCAGCCGCCATACGATTCATGTCAGACCATGGAGCACAGCTAAGATTTGAGTACTGGTTGTACTAAGAAGCAGGCAGTGGCAGCGCCATGGTGATACAACTGGGGTGGACAAACCGAGCGCCGTTCGGCGCGAGAAACCTCTAGGGCGTCCGGGGACATGCTCCACCGGAAAAGTTTGGAATCTAGAGTCCCTGAAACGCCATTTCCTGCACTTTGAGGGGTGATTTTGCAGAATTCTTAAGGTTATAACACGTCATAAAAAATGCACAAAAGAAAACACATTTTAAAACTTTGAATATGTTAATTCAGCCGTGAGCGCCACTGACAAATAATATCAATAGCCACAATCTTAAAAAGTCTCAATACTACTTCGCCCCCCCCCCCCCCCGCCCCAGTTTTCTCCACGGATTTGGAAAAATTAAGAAATCGATCTGGGGCCATGTCCACCCCAGTCCACCCCGTGGCGCGCCACTGGGAGCAAGTTAAGAAAACTATAGAACCTCGAGGTTTAGGATAAGGTTTAGAAATTGAGTGACATCCCAACATTATACCTTCACTTCATTTAGTTCACGAATGTCTACGATGCCAATGCACACATCGAAATCACCCTCGTTTTTGTAAACACCTACAGAAAATTAAATACCACGATTTTTATCACACATTAGACCTGTGACAAACGGGGTTATCACTCAATACATAAAGCTCGGGATACACGTGCGATTTTTTTCTCGCGCCGGCAACGCAACGGGTCAAATTTCATTGCGTTGCTGGCGCGAGAGAGGAAATCGCGCATGTATTATATCTTGCGCGGCAACGCAATTGCAACCTGATGCCTTCCGCAATCGTTGCCGAAAGTTAAAATGGTTTAACTTTCCGCAACGATTGCCGAAAGTATTAAATTACATAGGCATTGTTTTAGCCTGGTTTTAGCAGGAAACACAGTGTTTATTTCAGACTGGCTAATAAAATTCGCTTTAGAATGATCAGTTTGATGTAGAGCATGCTCGTCGTTTTCTTTCCTTGAATAGTCTCGGTTTAGTACAGATATAGATTAGTCGACAGTCGATGTTCTCAGAGAAAGTAGCGACGAGAATGACAATCTTACTATCCTTCAAAGTATGAAAATCACATTCGCATGGATTCTTCAACTTGAAGAATCAAAGTATCAGGGACAGCTAATAATGGAAATCGCTCACAAAAATAACATTTTTTCCATTCAACGTTTTAAACGCTTTGTTTCTATCAGAATCGACTTCACAGCAACAACATTGCCAAAGCCAACGCTTCGCTCTTCGACACGTCATGGTGTCACTATTGCGACCCCGTCATAAAATTACCACACGTGTAGCCACTTCTCTCGTACCGGCAACGCAATAACTTTTGACCCGTTGGGTTACCAGCGCGAGAAAAAAATCGCACGTGTATCCCAAGCTTAAAGTCACTTCATGTCCTCTGAAAATTTCTGGCAATGAAGTGTCATGTAACATTGAGCTGTCATTAATATAGTTTTTTATACCATCATTCATAATAACCTACATTTAGTTATTTATAAAAAATCGCTAAGCTTTATTCTTTACCATGCCCTGTGTTTCCAGCAACCAGTTGGACAGACTTAGTGGAGAAACTGCTCAACATGTTGTACAGATCGTTTAGTGTTGTGACTTTGTACCATGTAGGATCAGATGTTTGGACATTATTGTAACAGGGACCTTGACAAAACCTAGTTTCTGGTTTATCACAGCAGTTTTCTATACAAGGACACTTGTGTAGATCCTGGAAAATGTCATTATATAAAAGTTAAAACGTTAAAGTCGATAACTCAGTTGTGTTGTGCTGTTGGACCATGGTGCTGTTTCATGCGCTTCAGCATTTAGGCCACACCAATTTTATTTTATGTTTTACGGGCCCGCCGACGCTAAAAATCCGGAAAACAGAATAAAAATAAAATTGAAAATTCATCCTTTTATTTTTAAAATAAAAGAATAAATAAGTCAAGAATCCGAAATAATAAAAATCAACGGTTGTTCAGATTTCTTTTAGCGTGGACAGAACATGAATTTTATGTTCATTACATACAGTATATTGTATATCAGTACAGTATATGCTAGCGTACTACATATTTTTTATAGTACGGTATACATGTCAGGTGCATTCACAGATCCTGTGAACACTGCAAAATTTGTCTTGCTAATTCTTATGTCTTATTGATCTGAATCAGTTAGGCAATGGCTAATCTATTATATCAACAAATTGTACTATGTTGCTTTGTAAATCCTTTCTTGTGATACATAGATTTCTTGTGATAAATTTGAACATTCCTGAATCATCAATATAATTTTATTTTTATTTTTTTCCCTCCTCCGATCCTGAAAAAAGAGGATTTCTTCCCGCAAAACACAAAATAAATTTGGTGTGGTCTTAGCTGTGTTATAGAGTGGAACTGAGTTGTGTTGTGCTCAGCTGAGTTGAGCTGTGCGCTGAGCAGTGCTTTGCTTGAATAGAGATAAGCTTTATACGTTGCGCATCCGTAAGAAGAGGTGCGTTTAGCTATGTTGTACTCTTTTGTGCTTTTCTAAGATGTGCTGTGCTGCGCCTTTAATTTCTAACTGTCCTGTGCATGTTGTGTTGTGCGGTGCGGCATAATGATGAGTTTCTGTGTTGCGCTTCGCTACGTTATGTTGAGTTGTGTGGTGTTACGCTTTTCTGAGCTGTACTATACATGCTGCATTGAGTTGGATGGTGTCGACTGTTTTGCTGTGCTGTGCTAAATTCTGTTAAAATCTGTGCTCTTGCGCTTTGTAGATTTGAGTTGCGCACTATTGTACATGAACATGTACATGTACATGTACATGTACATGTACATGTACATGTACATGTACATGTACAGGTATGTTCTGCAAAAAAAGTTGCCCAGCTTTCGTATATGCTTTGGTAATGTACAGTAACATACGTGTGTCGGAAAATTGTGCTTATATCTAATTGTTATACCTAATCCAATACCTCAATATCAATGGGACTTTCGTCTTTTGCAAATGATTTCATGGCATCCAGAATTGGACGAAAACCTTTAACATACATTTAAAACAAATGTGAACAAATAACCCCCAAATCAATTAGTTTAATATTCATGCAATTTCTGGATAAAAATGCTTCAAATTTAGTCATCTACCCTACCAGTACAACGACATATATTGCCGTCAAAACCATCTTCAATCTTTTGTTTTGTTGGCTGACAATCTTCGGAAAGCAAACTAGAATAAAAACACATAAAGCCAGATTCAAGTTTGCCCCTATGTGACCCCATACTGCCATTTGCAAGCTATTGTTAGGCGTTGCAATGTTTTTCACGTTTATATGTTAGCGTTTAAATGTTGCACGTTTCACCGGAAAACGTTAAACATTAAACAAAAAATCAATCAACTTGCGCCGTAATTTTTTAAAGAAACGTGAAAAAGCGCACGCCTAATGGTGGCTTGAAAATGGCAGTAATGCATCCCTTGTGAGTTGTCTCCAAGTATCCTTGTACATAGTGGCGTAACGGAGGAAGACGGGGCCCTTAGGCATATTTGGTGTGGGGGGCCCTGTTGTCATGATTTGACTGACATGTTTTTAGATGAAGAGAAGATTTATTACTTATAGACTTTTTACTTTATATATATATATATATATATATATATATATATATATATATATATATATATATATACAGTGTATATAAATAAAGAAACCAAATTAAACTATTTCGTTTTGCATTCATCAATTGAAAGGCAAAGAACTTCATGTAATAAGAAGCCAACAGGCTCGCACCCAGGACTTTTGTTTTTGCTGAGCTATAGAACTCAAATTTTTAGCTCTCAAAAAATTTAATATTGCTGTTGAATGTTAACCTGCATTGGGGGCCCTTAGTTCTCACCCTAACCCTACCTAATGAGCGTTATGCCACTGCTTGTACATGTTCATTTCAACATTACCTGTACATATTCATGACCATTCCTGGAGTACAATAACCACACTGACTACCATTATATTCTGCAATACGTTGTTGAATCGGATGATAACCTTTGCGACTGCTACAACAATCCATTAAAAGTGTGAGTTTTTGTTCATGTCTGATTTCATGTAATAATGTGATATTATATAGCACGATATGATGCATCTTACAGCACATACAAGTTACAAATTAATATTCCTGCCCCCCCTTTTTTTGGGAGGGTGGGGGTGGGGGGGTGGGGGGTGGGGGGGGTGGGGGGGGGCAGAATATGTTTGGACTCCCCCACTTTTTAACAAGGCCAGTAATAAACAAGGCCAGTAATAAAGTTATGATTAAATCACTAACCCTAGCTAACCCACGACTTTGAATAAAGATATAATGAAAGAAATTTGAATGCAGATATTCAATATTGTCTGGAAAAGTGTTATGTTTTGAATATTTTATGACGTTTTTGGACCTTTAGAATTCTGTAAATCCTTGTCCTAAAATGCAGGAAATGGCATTTCAAAGACTCTAGATTTCAAAATTTCCTGGGGGAGCATGCCCCTGGACCCCTCCTAAAAATTTTGCCCCCCCCAACTTTTAGTGTCGCTCCGATGCCCCTGGTTAAAATTGTTAGTGAAAAGGTGGTACACATGCAGTGAATTGCCAACAGTTTACCAACCTTTTCACTTTACTCCATCCAAAACATAGACATGCTCCAAGTCTGCCTCTTTAAGCGCTAGTTTTTGCAGGCAGGTGGAAAGGCAGGTGAGTGGAAAGGCGGGAGAGCAGAAAAGCGGGAGGAAAGAGGCAGACTTGTTTTGCTTGCGGGAAATCGCTGAAATGTACATTACCCTGTTTTGACGTGTTTCGGGTTGTTGTACAAGCAATAGAAAGTGGTTCTACTCCTACTAAAACGTTTTCATGAGTCTGTTTAACTCCAATTCCAAAGATAGCACTTGCATAGCAATTTAGCCTGAATATAATTACTTCCCAAATTACATCACCGGTCGAAAAATTCACCGGTGAATTTTGGCACGCTGCAGGTGGGAAAAGTCCTTTTCAATGAGGAACCGAAAGGTCAAAAATGTCAAAAGGTCAAAAATGTTTGAAAAGGACTTTGAGAAAGTCTAGCCAAAACACTGTCTACACAACACTCTACTTTTTTACGCTCTCAGTTGTTACCTTCCCAAGCCCTCAGTTGTAGTAATCTTAAAACCATCAACAGCGTGCAATGCAAACAGGCACTAAAAATGATAAAGACAATGTTTGTTGACCCACTGCTATCTTGTTTTTGACCAGCTTGAGCAGGAATCAGTTAATCAGTTGTTAATCCATTCCTGCCTAGAATGTCTGAAGGTTCTCCCTTTGACTCATAAACTACTGTATTAACTGATCAGTTTTAGAAGTCAACTTACACTGTTCACAGCCTGTGTTTTTGGTTTGTTTGTAACAGGATCAGGTTTTGTCAAAGCAACAATGCAACAACCACATCCTCCTTCTTGGCATGTCACCTTGGTTCCTTAAAACACACAAAATTATGTTCATTCTAGTCAACAATACTTGATAATAATAATGTTGTTGTTGATGATGTTGATGATGATAATGATAATAGTGATGATAATGTTGATGATTATGATGATGATGATAATGATGATGATATGATGATGATGATGAAGATGATGATGACAATGATAATGATGATGATGATGAAGATAATGACACATCATCAACATGATTATCATCATCATCAACAACAACATCAACAACATGATTATCATCATCATTGATCGTTATCATTATTACCATTGATTATCATCAACAACATTTATGATTATAAATCATCATCATCATTATCATCATTGGCATCATTATCATCATCATCAATGTGATGATTATGATGATAATCAAGTTGATGATGTTGATTATGGTGACAATGATGATGGTAATCAATGATGATGATAATCATGTTAATGATGTTGATTATGATCATTAATGATGTTGCTGCTGCTGCTGATAACCACATTGATGTCGGTGATATTTATTTTTATTTCTCGTTTATTTCGCTTCTTGTAATTACAGGATTAAATTGTAAGCGATTTACAAGTTACTTAAACTATTTTATGCTTATACTAGGATAATTTTATTTGCAAAAATATATATATATATATATATATATACTATGTGAAAGGAAGATATTATAAGTTAAAATTATTGTTACTATTTATATCTATATGTTAAAAATTTTTTGCATCTATCAGTCCGGATCTTTCTTACTCCTATTTGGTTTTGGTTTCCTGATCTTAAGGTATAACCGTGCGTGTTCGTATAGGATGTTTTCGTTAAATGATGTAGAGTATGGGACGGATCTTTAAGTTTATTCATATACTTCTTACATAGGTCTACTCTCCTGTCCTTAAGACTTTCTAAATTAGAGGTCTTTAATGCTTCGCCATAGTCACTACCAGGATATATAATTCGGAGGGCCCTTTTCTGTACTCTTTCTAGTTTGTCGCTTAGGTACTGTGAGAGGTCAGACCAGGCTTCAACAGCATATTCTAGAACAGGTCGAATCATGGACCTATACACTAGAACAAGTTCTCTTTCCTGCAATCCAGCTTTCTTTAGTACTCTTAATGCATACAATCTTTTACACGCCTTTTTAGTTTTATCATCAACTTGCCTATTCCATTTAAGATTACTTTCGAGCATAACGCCTAACAATTTGTACGCATCAACGGATTCTATTTGGGTGCCATTAACGACTATATCCCTACTTAATATATTCGGGTTTGTCATAAAATTTACAAACATCTCCTTACATTTCTTGGGGTTTAACTTCATTTTATGATCTATGCAATACTGTTGAATTTCTCTTGCTACCAAATCCATCACGCTTATTGAGTTCCGCGGGATTGTTTCTACTACGGCTAAATCGTCGACAAACTTTGCCCTTCCTGGCCAATTTTTAACCAAGTCGTTAACCATTATTACAAACAATAACGGGCCTAATTTTGTGCCTTGCGGTATTCCTTCTTTTGGATATTTCCACTCAGAAAAGACTCCATCTACCTTTACACGTTGTTTGCGGTTTGTTAAAAAGGCTGCAATCCACCGTATTAGGACACACTTACTCCAAGTTTTACAAGTTTATCGACCAGAATGTTATGGTCAATTAGGTCAAAACCTTTTGTAAAATCAGTAAAGAAAATCCTAACAGCTGTATCTTATTATCTATTCCAGTATGAATATTGTGAAGAGTACTCACTAGGGCGTCCTTAGTTGATTTTCCTTTGTTTGCAAATTGTTTAGTATCGATATGTTGTTCAACTTCCGGCATTAATCTATCTAGAGTTAGGCCTTCAAAAACTTTACTTATCTGACATGTAAGGCTAATGGGTCTAAGATCTTCTTCGATTGTTTTTGGCGGTAGTATCTTGGGAATTGGAACAATAGTTGACGCTTTTAACAAGTCAGGAACATAGGCTTGAGTTAACGAGGTGTTGTAAATATCTGCGAGGACGACGCTAAGTTCTTCGGAAAATTATTTTAGTATTCTGTTGTTAAGATTATCAGGGCCAACAGCCTTCCTACTATTTACTGCCTTCAGCTTTGTTTGAATTTGGTAGGGTGTGGCTTTTAAATTTGGTGGCACGGGTAGTTCCCGGACATCTAAAGGCTGTGCTAATGGCTGGAAATCTTTAGTCAGTTCCGAAAAGAAGGAGTTTATTTCATTCGCTAATTCCACAGGAGTTGTATGTCCGGTTTGCCCCATTAAGTACCGACTCCATGGCGGGGAGGCTACATCACAAGTTAAGTTTTTAATTGTTTTCCACCATTTGCATATGTTTGATCCGATACAATCGTTCATCTGATTTGCATAAAAGTCTCTTCTGCATGTTTTTAGTTTTGCTCTAATTTTATTCCGCCATTTCTTATACTCACTAGAGAGTTTTCCATACTGACAAAAGGCTTTTTGTCTTTTCTTAATCCATTTCTTAATTTGATTTGTTATCCATGGCTTATCACTTTTGTTCACTTTAGATCTTTTTAAAGGCAGAAACAAATCTATAGCACTATTCATTTTCTGCATGAAATTATCGTATTTACTTTGGCAATCAGACTCATTGATTAAGGTATCATGCCACGACTCTCTTACCAACCAAGAGCCAAAAGCTTTCCAGTTACTTTCCCGAAGATCTCTTCTATATACACTTTAGATCCTCGGGTGTTATCAATTTTCCGCTCTACCATTTGGGAGTTATCAGTACGGTGTAGTGGTCGCTATTTCCGATTTTGGGCAATTGAATTGGTGTGTCATATAAATCCGACTTATTTGTAAAAATCAAATCCAAAATGCCAGAATCCCGTGTACGGAAAGTTACTCGTTGTTTTAAAGAGCATGCACGTGTAACTTCAGCTGGGCGAAATCCAGTAGAAGTAGGGTTAAAGTCACCAGTTATTATAACTAATCCAGAAGGGTGTTTACTGAGAAAAGTGTCTACATTTAGTTGGATGTGTTCGTACAGTAATAAATTTTGATTTTGATCTGCCCAGGTTGGGTGATAAATACATGCTACAAGAATAGTACTACCAGTTCTAATTGCTCGCTCAGGCGTTAACTGAATCCATAAACTTTCTATCTCCTTCGCTGCTTCATTCTCCAGACATATTCTCCTCCACGGCATGTCCTCTTTAACATACACACAAACCCCACCGCCATGATCTCTCACCGTACTTGTTCTGTCTCTCCTTATTATAAAATAACCTGGTATACCTACATAAGAATCTGAAATTTCATCGTCCAGCCACGTCTCAGTCAGGCACACAACGCTTACATTGTTTGTACGAGAAACAAGCCCTACTTCATCGACTTTGCTACGCAACGATCTGACATTGGCAAGCAATACCGAAGGCAGGTTAGCTTCCTTCCTCGTTGAAATGGCTTTATAATACTGAGGTCTAACCGGAAGATCTTTCTCTCGATTAATCCCGCCATAAGTTCGGTCGGTAATACGGACTGGAATACTTCGATATTCTGATTCTTGAGTGTTTCTCTGTTGAAAAGTTCACATACTTTCTTCTTTCCAGCTCGCCTTCCACGTCGCGTTGGCTTTCGAACTTTCCTACTGCATTTAGGTTCCTTCCCAATATGAGCCTCTTCAAGTATCGTTTTAACTTCATAATCAATATCATATTTAGTCGTAGAGTAGGACAGTAAGTCCGATCTGGACCATTTCATACAAATTTAAACTATCGTCCAATACTAATACTATAAAACTCGAGAACCGAAAAGGTGCAGCCACACACGGCGCACACTTCAGAAGCGATTATCACCATTATAACATAATTTAGGGTATTCGGGAGAATGGGCGGTTAAGCCTGGTTAGTGGTTAGTACTTGGATGAGTGACCGCTTGGGAACACCCTGTTGTCGGCTTGGAACTCATGTGAGTTGAGTTGTAGTTGATCTCTCCTGTGCTTTGAGGGTTTTTCACCGGGTTCTCCGGTTTCCTCCCTCCATAAAATCAACACCTAACATCTTAGCTGTGATCCATGGTCTGAACTGTGTTGTATGGCGGCTGCTTGGAGTGCCTTTGATATGCCTCGACACGGCCACGTTGATCTGCGTCCTTCCCATTCAGCCACTGGCTGCACAACATGTCCTCTCACTTGAGTATCATGATAATCATCATTTCTTCACACACGGGCAGTCGAATATGATGATTATCATGATACTCAAGTGGGATTCTGTCCCACATGCGGGATGTTAAACTGAATTGCATATAACAAAAGAACCATTAGGGGTGTTGTGGTCGGGGTCTGAGAGGCGGGACTTTTTTCCGGAGGGTTGTGGTTAGGGTTAGGTTCAACGGGGGGTTGTGGTTAGGGTTAGGGTTGTCAGGGGGGTTGTGGTTAGGGTTAGGGTTAGGGTTAGAGGTGGGGGTTGAGTTGGGGTCCAACGGTTAGGTCCAACGGGGGGTTGTGGTTAGGGTTAGGGTTGTCAGGGGGGTTGTGGTTAGGGTTAGGGTTAGGGTTAGAGGTGGGGGTTGAGTTGGGGGTTTGGGGGTAGGGAATTCTTTTTTTAAAATGATGATTATTGTTAATTCAACGACATCTCACAAATGACGATAATCATCATTTCAAAATGAGAGGATATGCTGGGCTGCAAGTAAGGATGATTGGCCCCCAGTCCTTTATCCTTTAAATAATTAAGTTAATAATAACCTTTCAGGCCAGGTTGTGATCTCAACCATTCATTTAATGATGTTTTAGCACTTGCATTAGAAATGTTATACTTCACACCATTCACTTCTACTTCAATTACATTTGTTGATTTTTCCATTGTATTATACGATGACATATTCATTGACATATTCAGATCTAAAATTATTAACAAATAAAAAATATGTAATTTCTTCACACTAGATTGTACTGTACATGACAATCAAATAGAAATTGAAACTTGTGTTGAAAAGTAACTCACAGTTGCAGACCTGCCAATTAACCTACCCCAAGCAAAAACAGTGAGTCATCCAATTATTTCCTCCCACAAAATAGTGAGAAAAATGCCAAAATAGTGAGAAAACAACGTTCATGTTCAAATCAATTCATTTTGCTTTTTTCTCATGTAATTGTTTTAATAAATACAGTAGTATTAATAAAAGGCTTTTTGTTGTTTTTTTGGTTTGGTTTTATTTGACGATAGTATATACCATCGTAAAATGGCGGATATGGAAATTAATTTTTCATGACTGCTAAATTACTGCATTACTTGTCAGTTGTCTTACATCTACAAGTACAGACTATACAATTTATGTCCATATTTATTTTGTTGCTAAATTTCGGTAAATTAAAATACTGAAATCATAGCATTATGAAGAATCTAGTTTTAGGATTTTCATTTATCGTGAGAATTGAGTACAGAACATTGAACTCTAAATAAACTGGAACGCTAACTCGCTTGCACATTTTGAAGCCAACATGGGGGCCGCCATGCACGTCAACCCCAGTCCCTTTTACTGTATAACCGAGAGAAAATGAAGCTGAATTTGGTGAACTGGGTTGCAAAAACAGCTTGAAATCAAAGAAAAACTAAACTTGTTAACCACTTTTAGGCTTAAATCAAATTCCAATATACCGTAGAGTAGGTGAACACTGACATGACGAGTGAAAACAAGGAAAACAGTAAAAATATAAGCTCTCAAATGAAAGTCAACAATACGCAAGTACGCAACCAAAATTGCCATTGGTTTGGACAAATATAAAGAAAATACATATGAAACCCAGGTTTAAAATGAAGAGGTTGTTTATAAAAACAGTTGGGTTTTAAATTTCTCAGTATTCAGTAGGAAAAAAACAACAAAATGCACTTTACCGTGTGTTACAGTATTACAGCTCTGGAATTACTCTTCGTATCGAAAAATGTCAGATTTAGCATTTCCACAACTGAAACTTGAGTTAAAGCTATAATTTAGCATTATCTTATTACTAATTCTTGACAAAACAACCTTCAAACGTTTGAGATAACAAAGAAAAATAAGAGAAACCTGCATTTTCCGTACGAGTTTCGGACTCGAATTTTGCTTTTGTTCGGCAGATATTTCGTCATTCAATCCATTTTCGTGTGTAGAAATTGTTCAGGTACAAGGCCGATAAGCCCAATACATACTAGCTTCTTCGTTATCATCTATAAAAAACTTTAGGTCTAAAAAATGGTTGTTTTTTGCAGTTAGTTTTCAGTTTTTCATTGTGCCGGCTCATAGGTTCTGTCCAGCCTAGACATAGGCCTTCTATTTCCTATTTGGGAATTATAAATTTGAGGCTGGGATGGCCGAGGGGACTGGGGAGAGACAACAGGAAATTAACTCTGCCTACGTCATGAAGCGAATTTAGTTCCCAGTCCCATAGGCCACACCTCAGCCAACGGAAAAGCCTATGTCTAGGCTGGGTTTGACTTCACCCAATCATAGGGCCTGTCTTATGGTTGTCTTATGGAGTTAGCGTTCCAGTTTATTTAGAGTTCAATGGAATCAACAGAATCGTGAGACCGTGAGATTGTAGTCAAAATCACGGCAAAACCTTGAGATTTGGCAGGTCTGCAGTTGCCACTGCACTGTTGGGCAGTTTGTTTATATTATATTTTGATGTTAATTTTCATTGTTCTTGCAGGTACGGCAAGTGAAATTGAGACCCACATTTCTAGCTTATTGGGTTTCTGAGACAGCCAACTCACTATTTTTATAAACAACAACTTTTAGGCAGGGCTGCCAATAAGAGGGGCAGAGAGAGGGGAATTTCTACCAGGGCCTCGTACACTAATGGTGTCAGTTTAACACTTTCATTCCCATCAGAGCATTTGGCACTTTCTACAATTTTATTCATCAAGGAAAGACCTTACGGCAAATTTCAATGGCGGTGGGTGTTAAAAGGTTAAGTAAGGGACCATTCATTATTTATCGGAGGTTCATTATTTATAGGAAAAGGCATAAAGTTTATACGATTCTTTTGTCGAATATATCCATTATTGTAATATACCTAATAGTTTGATGCAAATTACAGTTTTCTAGCGCTTACTGTTTCGCCAGGGAAAATCCAGAGAGACAACTAGCGAAACGCGGCTTTAGTTATCTGACACGAACGTAAACAACAAAGTCGACAACGAAATCGCTTCGTGAGAGTTGTCTTTATCTTTTAAAGACTTCTTTTATCAAATATACCTATCCTCAAATATCATAAAAAATTGTAGATGTAATTTTTCTTTCAAAGCACTTGTCGTTTGGATCGAGGGGCAAATCACTCCAAAAAAAGTTTACGAGACTTTCGGACTTCCAAAAGTCCTTGGATTTCCGCATCGGACTTTTTGACTTTTGTGAATTTTTTGCGGACTTTTCCGGCCTTTTTGTGAAACTTATTAACGAAATTTTCTCTTTATTTTTCATGTTCTGGCCAAACTTTAAGTGAAACTGGGAAATAATAAAGGCGTAGGAGCCAAATGGGAGAATAGTAGGGAAATATATTCATAAAAACAGTCAAATATGAAAATACAAAAAGTTTAAAAAAATACACAAAAAAGAAAAACAATTACATAAAAAAACAATTACATTAAGTACTGCAGGAATTCGTAGGAGAAAGTGCAGATTTCTTCGGATTTTCTGGGGATTTTGATCAATTGAGTCGGATTTTATGGATTTTCAAAGGATTTTCAAGAATTTGGGGGATTTTTGGATTTTTTAAATTCCGCTGGACTTTTGCGAACTTTTCGTCGAAGTGTACGGGATTTTTGGAGTGCTTTGCCCCTCGGTTTGGATAGGAAAAATCCAGAAGTGAAACGAGTGCTTAAACGCAAAATCAGGGGGGTTACTCAACTTAAGTATTTTTTCCTATAGTTTTTTCAACCCAACTTACAAACTGTTTGTAAAAATATCTTAACACTAACATTCTAACAATTGTCATTTCAAAATATATAAGCTCAAACTCTTTAAAACAAGTCTATATTGCGGCAAAGAACTAGCCCCATTTTGGCGTTTAACCCCCCGGCATTTTCTAGTTTCATATTCGTGATTGGCTAGTTTCAGATTCACTTGTTGATTCGATTTTCACTTCTGGATTTTTCCTATCCAAACGACAAGTGCTTTGAAAGAAAAATTACATCTACAATTTTTTATGATATTTGAGGATAGGTATATTTGATAAAAGAAGTCTTTAAAAGATAAAGACAACTCTCACGAAGCGATTTCATTGTCGACTTTGTTGTTTACGTTCCTGTCAGATAACTAAAGCCGCGTTTCGCTAGTTGTCTCTCTGGATTTTTCCTGGCGAAACAGTAACGCTAGAAAACTGTAATTTGCATCAAACTATTAGGTATATTACAATAATGGATATATTGAATATTCGACAAAAGAATCGTATAAACTTTATGCCTTTTCCTAGGAAATGATATAATACTTTCACCAGCGCTCAAAATAACGTGTCGGAAAGTTGTATCAAGATTATGTACTACTTTTTCCGACTTTCTAAAAAGTTGTAAAAAATTGAGAACAACACTGTCGAAATCAAAATTTATTCCACATGGGTATATTTGACATGCAAGGCCATCACCTTGTAATGTTTATCCACGATCCGCGTTTTTACAATCAGCGACAGGTTTTGACTCGAATCTGAAACTGAATCTGAAACTGGCCAGTTACGAATACGAAACTAAAAAATGCCGGGGGGTTGAACCCCAGAATTAGACTAGTTTTTTGGGGCAATAATAGCAATATAGATTTGTTTTAGAGAGTTTGAAGTTTATATATTTTAAGATGCCAAATGTTGGAATATTTCTGTTAAGATATATTACAAACAGTTCATAGGTTGAGTTAAAGATACTAAAAATAAGAAGAGCCCGATTGCAAATCCCCCCTGATTTTTTGTTTAAGCACTCGTTTCACTTCTGGATTTTTCCTGTCCAAACGAGTAGTACTTTGAAAGAAAAATTATTTTTTCAATATTTTCCAATGTTTGAGGATAGGTATATTTGATAAAAGAAGTCTTTAAAAGATAAAGATGACTCTCACAAAGCGATTTTGTTCTCGACTTTGTTGTTTACGTTCGTGTCAGATTACTAAAGCCGCGTTTCGCTGGCTGTCTTTCTGGATTTTTCCTGGCGAAACGGTAAGCGTTAGAAAGCTGTAATTTGCTTTAGACTATCAATTATATCATAGTTATTGATATATTCGACAAAAGAATGGCGTAAACCTTGTATATTTTGTTAAGAAACGGATTATATTTTAACGAGCGCTCGAGACAACATGTCGAAACGTCGCAAGAGCGTTATGTCTGGTTCGCTATCTGGATTTTTCCTGACCAAATAAAGCGCTCTACAGGCTTCAAGATAGGTTTATTTGAAGCTCACTTTCATGGACATGGGTATATTTGATAAATGATTGTCACCCACAGATGGACTTCGCGGCAATCTACGGTTTTCTACGCAGAATGCACCTCTAGTTTCAGATTCGAATCTGAATCTGAATCTGAAACTGCGAATCTGAAACCCCGACTGTATTATTTCGGGGTCCCCCCCAAAGTAGCAAAAATTTCAGATCCCCCCATTTTCTCACCCATCCCCCCCCCCCCTCCCGATAAATAATGAACGGGCCCTAAATATAGAAAATGGCCGCCGAACGCAAAAATCCGCAAAATGGCCAGCCAAAGCCTGCCTCTAATCCCAAACATTCAAGTGAGTTTGGGGGAGTTTGAAAGTCCTTATGTAAACCTTTTTCTAGCTATAGCTGGGGTTCACGTAAACTTTAGAACTCTCCCATCTAGTAAACTTAATCTTGTATTTGCATCAGGCGCAGGCTATATATAAAACAACCCCACAGACAACCAACGCAGTTGTTGGCAATGTTGCAAATACCACAATAGTTTACAGCAAGAAAAAACAATACCTGTCATCATCATTCGTTTTCTTGAACAAGAATCACATACGATGTATAATTTACGTCCACTTCAGCGCGTTTTTAGTGGCTATCAGCGTAAAACTGCAATCGTCATAAGTGGATTTAGCCAAGCCTCCTCCGCAGGCAACTCTGTGTTTTCCGGCGACCGTGTCTGGGAAAATGGGGAACTGTGGGTGATAGATAGGATTTGAGAAGGGATTGAACAACGCAGAAGGGGACACTAGGGGAGGTACCTACGCCAGCTCGTGTCAGCTAAATATTATGCTCGGATAAATCAGCTCGGAGGAGGCTAGATTTAGCCCTGATGACGCGAGAATGAGATTATGTTACCACCCTGGTCCTCAGGGGCATTTTTTGGACAAACAATTAATCTCAGATGGAACATTCGGACACTGAGAAAACCGCACAATAAGAGTGGTTAAAAGATGGTCTCAGAGTGCTGTAAAAGTGATTCTCGACACCCAGAAAAGATAAAGAGAAAAGACAAGGCTAGACTGCTACATTTCACCGTTTCTTCGGCAGTGAAAATGTAGAGAACGGAGAAACAGTTTGATAATGCTTTATATATTAAAAGCGTTAAAATATATTAAAAGCGTATTAAATTCGTTGGTGTGAAAGTCATGTACTGTACATCTACTGTACATCATGCGTCAACATGGTCTAATGATAAAAAATCCAAGCCTAACAGCAACTATGGCGGTACACGTAAGTTACAATTTGTAGATTTAATACTGAGACGCGATCTTGATATATGGTTAAATGCGGTTATAATCGTTAAGTTTGCCGCCTGTACGCAGATTGTTTTAGAAATATGCGCGATTTAATAAGCGTCAACGTCATCAAACTTGCCCGCAGTGGCAGATCTAACGATATAACATTGAGGTGAAGTGCCCTTTTCACGACATGAACTGCGACAAGTTCTTCTTGCACTGAAACATGACACTGACCATTTTAATATGCCACCATCACAACAACATTGTATCCCGCGGCGTATTTTTTGGCGTGCTTTTTGTTTGAATGACCAAACCGAACGTTACATGTATGGGCATCAACAATGATTCCACAGTAGATTTTTCGTGATTTGTTGTATAAAATCATTCGCCATGCACTTTCTTGTTTGTCGCTGACTCTCGCTTGCTATACAACTGCACAACATTCGTATAAATAACCTGTTCAAACACGGCAAGACACTAATCATAATTGTCGCGTTTAAAAAGAATCTACAAATTGTGACTTACATTTCCTCTACTATAGCTATAGCTGCTATTTCTTGTATGTTTAATCGTTATGGGTGTCGAGCATCACTTTTTCAGCACTCTAAGACCATCTTTTAACCACTCTTATTGTACGGTTTTCTCAGTGTCCGAACACTCTCCTCCGCAGAGGCTTTTTTTTAATATTCCGTAATGTCCGTAACGAGAGTTCTCGAAAGTTATTTTGATTAGTAATGTGAGTATTTTCACTCATTCTTATTTAGTATTTCGTAATGTCCGTAACGAGAGTTCTCGAGAGCTATTTTGATAAGTAATATGACATTTTCACTCATTCTTACACGAAGTTTAAGGTTAGGGGTTAAGACACATGGGGACACTAAGGGATGAAAAATGCAAGAACGCGGGAGGCCAAGGGACCAAAGGCTTTCCTAATCAAGGTCAATAAGACGGAGAAAAACGAAAAAACATTTTCACTCTTTGCGCGCTCCCTAACCCCTAACCTAAAACTTCATGTAAGAATGAGTGAAAATGTCATATTACTAATCAAAATAACTCTCGAGAACTCTCGTTACGGACATTACGGAATATTTAAAAAAATCTCTGCGGAGGAGAGTGAGTGTCCGAATGTTCATCTGAGATTGTTTGTCCAAAAAGTGTCACGTGGACCCCCTAAGGACGCAAGGTCTCTATATATGGTCTTATACGAAGTACTTCGTTCCATGAAGCGATTTGGTAAAAATTAAACGATCTTAATACTATAAAGAATTCATGTAAATCGTACCAACACAAAATATTTAAACATGCATTTTTGAAACACATTTCCAAATGAAATACGACACCTTCACGATAGGCGATTTGTAGACGACTATAAAGATATCTAAACATATTTTTGCATTATTCGGTGCCTACCAGGCTGGACCAAGCAGAAAGGCGTTTAATACTAGGTAAACATGTATATGTTCTTTGATATTCTGTGGCTCTTTCTCTACTAGTCCTCAAGTCAAGGCTTCGGCCTGTCTGCATTATATACTCGTCTATTCTGTCTTCATGGACAAACCTTGTCAGCAGCATTACTGATCAACTACTGGTGAATTCACCAATACCGCGGAAATCACCTCAACCCAACTATTAAACACTCGAAATCGTCAAGAAACACACCAAAAAGGAAGAAACACGCTATATACTCGCTATGGCCGTCGAGGGCGCAAAGTTTTACCGGAAGTAAAATGTGCCAAAATGCAATTTTCTGACACGGAAAAAAAGAAAAAAGAGAAACAGAAACGGAGCCGATACTTAACTCGGTCTACCATAGGTAGCCCGAGTAATAATTTTGCGCCACCTCCTCTCCTGAGATCAGTGTGTACGATAGACGAAGGTTTACCGAACTGTTCCGAACCTTTTCCGAAGTATAAGACATCTAAGATGGCGTGCGGAAGTTTTGCCTTCTCTTTGTCCGTCTTTTTTGTAGCATTGCTTGCTTGTGCGGGAAATTTTGGGCGAAGATGCTCAGATTCAAGTATTCGAACGCACTGACAGAATAGGAGGAAGATTGTGTACTGTGGAGGTTGCTGGAAAGATATATGAAGCTGGTGGAAGTATTATTCATCCAGAGAACTTATACATGAAGATGTTTATCAAGGAACTGGGTGAGAAAATTTAGAAAGACATAAACGAATTTCTGTCAAGTCCATTGGCATTGGCAAGTGACGCAAGAGGTTCATGTAGTCCTAGTTACGGCCGGCCAATACAGTGCGTCATTTCTTTGCGAACGTCACGCATTTCAGTAATATACCTAGTATATACGGTTCCAAGGAAGAGCATAATAACATTGTGACCTCGCAACTCCATCTGGCATATTAAATAAACAATAGTCGTTTAATATGTATTCAAGAGTGGCATCAGAAACCCGCAGATTGCGCAAGTGTCCCGTCGATGCGTATCCGGATTTTTTTGAAAACGCAACTTTTTCTTACGGATTGGCCTTCCCGTCCACACGTAAACGATAAAACGGGCATCAAAAACGGAACTTTTTGAAGACGGTCTCCAAAGTGGAACTTTTGCAAACGTCTTTCCTGTTCTCGTGTGGACGCGGATTTTTTTTAAAACGGAGAAAAAAGTTGCGTTTTTAGACGAAAACAAGCTTTAACACTTTGTGGCCTGACCTCTCCGTGTGCTGAGTAAAATCGTCTGGCGTTAGCCAGAACAAATTTTAAAGACTTGTCGTCAGGCTTCAACGTGTTAACAGCGGGAAATGATTCCATTTCCCCTCCACCAGCAGAACACAATTATCAATGAGTTCTCCTTTTTTATCTTTCCAGGTCTTGGCACTAAATCAGATAGTCATATTTTTTCTCCTTACAATGGTGATAATCTTGTGTTTCAAACCAGCACATGGTCATGGTTGACTGCTGTGAAATTGTTGTGGTGTTATGGTCATGGTTTAATTAGCATGGACAGTCTCACAAAAGATCTGTTGAAAAAATTCTCTAACATCTACACACTTCAGGAACAGGGCAAAGCATATGAAACTGTTCCTGAATTGTTGCGAGCTATGGGTGGAGATGAATTCTACAACTTGACCCAAATAACCACTTGAAGATACTTACAGGACTAAGGTTTATCAGAGCTGTTGGTGGATGAATTAGTTACAGCTATAACCAGAATAAACTATGGACAAAGTACAGAGATGAATGCATTTTCAGGCAAAGTATATTCTGCAAATTAAAGTAGTATATGGTGCACCTCTAAGAGTAAATTAGTATATGGTGCACCTCACAGAGTGAAGTAGTATATGGTGTACCTCTAAGATAGGGTAAAGTAGTATATGGTGCACCTCTAAGATAGAGTAAAGTAGTATACACAGTAGATCACAGTTAAGATGTTAGGTGTTGATTTTATGGAAGGAGGAAAGCCGGAAAACCCGGCGAAGCAGAGGAGAGATCAACTACAACTTTACTCACATGAGTTCCAAGCCCGACAACGGAGTCATTCCCAAGCGGTCACCCATCCAAGTACTAACCCCGTATAACCGGGCTTAACTTTTTGGTGAGAGGCAGCGCGCTAACAGCATCACCCGTGCTCCCCTAGTTCGTTATATTGTTATTACTGTAATACTAAACAGCTATATATTTCTCCTTTATGTTGTTCACGTTTTGAGGACGTATTGGACATACTGGAAAGACTAACACCTTTAGATTTCTGTCTACCAGAAGACCTCGCCATTAGACATCTTACAAGAGCCAACGAAACTTTTGGAGAAACTTATTGATTTAGAAATATAGGACAATTTATCGTCTTTATAGGACTTGCAAGGACACACCAACATTAGCGCCATCTTGAAATTCGCATTGAATACATTGCCAGTATCCTCTATTTATTAGCACTAGCATGAGTATTAATATATAATATTAATAATTAATACTCATTGGTAAAACCATATGAGCAGTCTAGGAAAAAATCTATTTTGTACTTTAGAATAGCGTAAAGACGATAACAAAATAATACATTGTAAATAGCTTGGATGGCAATAAACAACTATAATATACAAAACTATAATAACAACTATATATACAAAATAATTTTAAACTAGAAGCGTTTCTGAAGCAAGTACCCCGTGTACCTGGGAAGGAAGGGAGGGAAGGAAGGAAGGAAGGAAGGAAGGAAGGAAGGAAGGAAGGAAGGAAGGAAGGAAGGTTGGGAGGGAGGGAGGGAGGGAGGGAGGGATGGAGGGAGGGAGGGAGGGAGGGAGGGAGGGAGGGAGGGAAAGGAAGGGAGGGAGGGAGGAAGGAAGGAAGGAAGGAAGGAAGGAAGGAAGGAAGGAAGGAAGGAAGGAAGGAAGGAAGAAAGGAAGGAAGGAAGGAAGAAGGGAAGGGAAGGGAAGGGAAGGGAAGGGAAGGGAAGGGAAGCGAGAGAGAGAGAGAGAGAGAGAGAGAGAGAGAGAGAGAGAGAGAGAGAGAGAGAGAGAGAGAGAGAGAGAGAGAGAGAAATATTTATTTGCATTCGGAGTTTCTTCAGTTTTTTACGAAACTGCTTTCCAAGAAAGCCGAAGATATTTAAAAAGTTTTTAAAAAGTTAATTTGAGGAAGCAAGTGATGAGAGAGATTTCTTAAAATTATTGAGACTAATTTCACATCTCATTTGACTTTCGTTCCAGATTTGTACGCCTCTATAAATAAACGTCTTTTTCAAATACTCAGTGAGTGGTTTTGGTAAGACGAGTGACATTTCTTTATTTCGTAATGCATAAGTATTATCTAAGGTATAGATTTTAAAATGGTCTCGTAGGTAAGAGGGTGCCATATTATTTAATACCTTATACATCATTATTGTCATGTGTTCAGCACGTGAATGGCATAGCCTTTTCCAGTGCAATTGATCTATTAGTTCACTAGATCTGACCTCATAGCCCTGGCTTGTAATTACTCGTGCTGCCCGATTTTGCAACTTTTGTAATCTAGTAGCAGTTGTAATTGGCATGTTGTCCCATACTACATCGCAATAGTCAAATAATGGTTGAATTAACGACTTATATATTGTTTGCGATGTTTCCAGTGGAACAAACTGTTTTACTTGGCGAAGGCCAGAGATAGCAGCACATATTTTTTTAGAAAGATGATCAATATGATCTATCCATGATAACCTTTCATCTATATATACTCCTAACGATTTGGTAACCCTAACTCGGTTTATAGGTTTTCCATCCAAAAATAAATAAGGAATATTTCTAATTTTGGCAAGACTATGGTCAGATCCAATAAACATGTGCTCTGTTTTTGTGGCATTAATATTAAGCTTGTTTGCCTTCAACCATTCATTAACATTTTTTAGATCTTGGTTGGCAAGATAAGCTATTTCTTGTAGTGATGCTCCGGTTGTTGTGATATTTGTATCATCAGCATACATTCGAACAGTGGAATGTTGCATACAACGCGGTAGATCATTAATATATACAAGAAACATTAATGGACCAAGGATAGAGCCTTGTGGAACGCCACACTTAATTACGCGACTGCTTGATAGACAACCATTAACTTTACATATTTGAAAACGATTGCACAGATATGATTTAAACCAAGTCAAAGACTGTGGACTTATTCCATAATACCGTAATTTATCAAGCAGAATATCATGGTTTACGGTATCAAATGCTTTGGCTAAGTCTAAAAATACTACCGAGTTAAGACGTCCTTGGTCCATATTTTTAAGCCATTCAGTTGTCGCATCTAGGAGAGCCACACTCGTGGAATGAAGTGGCCTAAAGCGCGATTGACAACTGGAGAGTAAGCTATTCTCGTTTAAGTATGTGTGCAGTTGGTCGTAAATAATGCGTTCAAAAATTTTTGATATGCAACTTAAAACAGAAATTGGTCTATAATTATTTACATTTTCTTTGGTTTCATTTTTATAAATTGGTGTGACCCTTGCTAATTTCCAATCATCAGGAAACACACTAGTATGTATAGAATAATTAAATAAATTACAGAGTGATCCTGAAATGATATATGCAGCTTCTTTTAATAATTTACCAGGAATTTTATCGAGGCCAGCTCCTTTATTTACTGGTACTAAGGTTAATAGTTTAAAAATCGTACTCGGTGTCGTTGGACTTAGATTAAACGTTGATGAAACTGGTTGTAAATAATCCTGGTAAGATTTTTCTGCTGGTGTTTGTGTTTCTGATAGTTTTTTACCAATTTCTGAAAAGTGCTTATTAAAAATTTCAGATATTTCCGCTGGATTAGAAATAGTCTTAGCTTCATATTTTAGGCAGGAAATGGTGTCGGATTTTGATTTTCGAGACATCAATTCATTTATCGAGTTCCAAGTTTCTTTTGAGTTTCCCGAAATCGTTTTGAAAAGATGTTGATAATAATTGGTTTTAATTTTCTTTATCTTAGCATTACAATCATTTCTTGCTTTTTTATAATTTCTCCAGTCTTCATTGTTATTTGTTTTAACAGCTAAATGTTTTAGTTTGTCCCGTTCTATTAAAAGTTTCTTAATGTCAGGAGTCATCCAAGGACTCTTTTTGTTTCTTATCCGTTTAGTTTTGTACGGGGCATGTTTATCAACTACTGATAAAAACATTCCTTTCCATAAATTCCATCGGTCGTTAATATCTTCTATTTCATCAATATTTTCCCATGGAATATTACGTAAGTCGTTTCTAAAGAGATTAGCATTAAATTTCTTAAAGTTTCGAATGTTAATACGTTTGTGTGAAGTCTTATTCGGAATAGATATCTTTCTTATTGTGTATATCAGACTATGGTCACTTATACCCAAGTGTAACACTCCCGATGCAACAACTCTATTTGGACGGTTGGTATAAATAACATCAATCAAAGTCTTAGTATTTTGGGTACACCGAGTTGGCTCGTTAATAAGTTGTTCTAGTTGGTATAACTCGGAGAATGATTTTAAGAGTGAAGTTGCACGGTAATTTCGCGTGCAAAGTAAATCACAATTTAAGTCTCCTAATAGAAAGATTTCCATATCTTTTAGATCTAATGTTTTTATAGTGTTTGATATTTTCTCAAAGAAAATGTCCGGATTAAGGCACGGTGGTCGATATGCCGAAATCACAATAAACGGTTTACTATTTGGTTTTAGAATTTCAATTACAATAGCTTCAGTCTCATTTGGCATTAAATCAGTTCGCACCCGGTAATTAATGTGATTTTTTAGGTAAACACAAACGCCTCCACCGTTTCGATTACGGTCATTTCTGATTATGTCATAGTTTTCAAGTTTTACTTGATTATCGGCAATAGTACTGTCTAGCCTCGTTTCATTAAGGGCGATAAAATCAACATTTTCATTGTGCAACCATGCTCTAATTTCATCTATGTGTAGTAACAGGCTTGCAATATTTAATGAGACCATTTTAAAACCTCTTACCTCTGGAATTTTTAGGCTAATTTTTGTCTCACCATTGCTTCCGTAAGTTGGTCAATGCTGATTAGTTACGTTAATTTTTAGAGAGAGAGAGAGAGAGAGAGAGAGAGAGAGAGAGAGAGAGAGAGAGAGAGAGAGAGAGAGAGAGAGAGAGAGAGAGAGAGAGAGAGAGAGAGAGAGAGAGAGAGAGAGAGAGAGAGAGAGAAAGAAAGAAAGAAAGAAAGAAAGAAAGAAAGAAAGAAAGAAAGAAAGAAAGAAAGAAGAAAAAAAGGAAGGAAAGAAGGAAGGAAGGAAGAAAAGAAGAAAGGAAGGAAGGGAAGAAGGAAGGAAGGAAGGGAAGAAGGAAGGAAGGAAGAAAAGAAGGAAAGAAAGAAAGAAGGAAAGAAAAAGGAAGAAAGAAATTAGGAAGCGAGGAAAGAAACAAGAAAGAAAGGTTTTTTTACAGGCTTAACATGAGTTTGTTTATATGCTTCAATATATATGTATCCTTTCAAACCTCTACTATTTGTTACAAAAAGATATTTGCGACAAAATGTTCCCACAAGCCTTAAAGGCTGTGTGAAATAGCACACTTCCTTCGGACGGAGACATTTAATGACTAATATGTCATCAATATTATCACTAATCATTTCCCCGTAATTTATAATGAATTTCCTGTAATCTATAGTAATTTCCCCGTAATTGATAATCATTTTCACGTACGTAATATTGTGAATTTATAAAATCAGATAACAAATTGTGAAGCATCAACCAAGCACTGTAGCTGAGTGCTCTCCACCGTTGCAGGGCCATCCAAAGCAAAGTGCTCTTTGTCTTTCCCAATCTCCGCTCGAGCACTGTATATTGCGTCTTGAACAGCGAAGAGACTGGAACAAGACATACACTGAGGAGGCTCACCAACCGCTGAACAAAAATAAAATATGTTCTTAAGAATAACTGTAATAGGCGAGTTTCAGGGTGTTGCGTGAGCATCATTTTTCAAAAGAACTGGCAAGCTCCACTCAAAGTAAACATACTGTTTAAAATAAACAAAGTATAGATACAGTTTCTGGGTGTTTAACACTGTTACTCTGCTGCTGTTGGTTCGCTAGCAAATCTATTTGCAATTGCTTACTTTGTGGGGCGAGCCCGCCACGTAAATTCGCCTATTACCTCGATTCCTGAAGAAACAGGAGAAAAGGGAGAGGAGTTCTCAAAAAACTCAGAAAGTGGCAGTTGACTGATCCTGCCACGCCAATGGATTTGAACTAGAGTAAGAGCCTGACCCTGTATTCTCATTGGACGAATACTAATAGCGTCCCTTGATTGGCTACTGAAACTATAATAATCACGTGACCTACTTTTTGATCGTAGAATGCCCAATGGATTCGGGGCGTCTTTAAGAAGTGAAATACGGAAATCAATTGGGATATCTTTGGAGGAGGGTAGATGATAGTCCTGTTTGAAATAGAAACAAACACATTCACTTTATAAACTCTTTCCTGTACGAATTGATCTTTGGTCCTTTATTCTGGCTAACGCCAGACGATTTTATTCACTTCTGGGGAAACCCCCGGACAGGAATGTGTTAAGCTACAAACAATGTGGAATATTCTGATCTTCATACCCAAGTTCCATTGGTAAGTTCCAAGCCAGATGAAGGGTCGTAAATTGCTTTTTCTGTCAACCAGTATCCAAGTCCCATGACAAAGGCACCTTCTACTTGACCAATATCAATCTCAGGATTCATACTAAAAAAAGTAAACTTTTGGTGAATTTTTGAAAGGCTCTGAGGAGTAGGGACCAGATTGGTACACAGTTTGGTTAGTTGCAATTAGCAAGTTAGTCCAGATTATTGATCTGTAAAACGAAGACTGAATCAAGTAACTCATTGTTCGTCGGGGTCAGAAAATGGAGCTCGTGAAATGTCGACTTGGTCCCTTGCAAATAGCGCCGTCCAAGCAAGTGTGTAGGTAGACCGATACGAAGATGGGAAATTCGAAACACAATGTGTTATTGGTTGTAAAAAAACACACGTAAAAGAAGAAAAAACGACGAGAGTAAACTCTGTAGGTCCCTTAGTAATGACGGAGTCTGGCTTTATTTTCCAAACAATAGTTGCGCGATCTAGTCTTCTTTTAGGCCTGCGCTAAACGTCGCACAATAGACGAATTTAACTTCAGACGAATTTAATTCGAATTAAGTTCGTCGGTAATGCGACGTAAATGCGACGTCGAGTTAAACGTCGAATTTCAGTCGAATATAACTGTTTTTACTTGGACCCGTGGAGCCTGAAAACAATTTCTTGACAACATGGTGGCGAATTGTCACAGATAGAAGAGAAACATTTAATTCGACGCGACGATAATTCGTCGTGTAACTCGAACACGCATTATCGTCGCATTATCCGTCTGACTCAGATGAATTTAATTGCCCAGACGAATTTAATTCGTGAGACGAATTTAATCGAGTTATACGTCGCAGTTTCGTCGAATAAAATTCAAACAATTAAATTCGTCTGAATTAAATTCGTCGATTGTGCGACGTTTAGCGCAGGCCTTAGAGATCAGTGGTCCAGATAAGGTAACAAAGTTAAGAAAATCACCTTTTCCCACAGTCGTACAAGATATCTGTCCTTAGAACTTCAGTTTCACCAGTGAGAATATCCACTTCAACGTCAGTACATGTTGCACCATATGCATTATACACAAATGGATGATCCTGTGTTGCATAAACCCTACAATTATAACGCCATTAGTCGGTTTACATATTATGGGGTTTTCCATTTACACAGTTAGGTCAGTCATTCCAGTAAAATGGAACACGATGTACATAACTAAGGGACCGTTTACATGAATCCGGATTGAGTTTCAATCCGGATTAAACTCATTCCGCTTCTGATCAAACCCCTTTATCTGTTTACATGAATCCGGATTGAGATTAGCTCATTCCGGATTGCGTTCAATTCGTTTCTCATTCCGGATTGAAATCTCATTCCGGATTGAAATTTCGTTCTGGAATCATGTAAACGCGGTGCGAGTTTCATTCCGGAATGAAAAACGTGACAGAGAGGACTAGAACAAACAATGCATGCGTGTTTTCTAATATTTACGGATTTCAGGCGACAGGCGGATTTCAATCCAGAAACCCAATTCCCATGTAAACACGGATTGACTTTGCTTTTCAATCCGGATTCATGTAAACGGCCCCTAAAGCTTTTGGTACATACATGTACTTGGCAGACAAGTCAATTCCCACGCTAAAGCACTTGTCGACAATTTCTACCCATGTCGCTTTTGGCATTTCTTTCGCAATCGGAGAAATTCTTTCTCTGAGAATGTTACAGCATTCTATCACAGCCTAGAATACAAATACCATCACATGAAGAAAACACAAAAGAAATAGGTCCGATTAGTATACTGTAAATAGAGTACAGCATCGTCCTAGTTTGCACTTTCCCTTCGATTTACTAAGTTAAAATGACTTCAGCTCGTCTTGTAAAGTTACTTTAAGGTCTTCGTTAAGGTTTGCAGGGACATTTCTCTAAAGCGCTCTCAATTCGTCAGAATTTATGCCACAAAAATAAAATAGATATCGTTAGAAAGCTATGAATTTGTCGAGAATATAATGATGTCTTTGGTTTCGCGATAAACACAAACCGTTAATAGTTGTGATTTTTTTAATTAACACCAGAGGGCTTCACTCGGGGCGACTTAAGAACAAAGCGTTTCATTTTGTTTTCGCAGTTCGATTCCGATATAAATGTCCAGCAAAACGGTGTCAGCGTTTTTTTATTTATTGCCTGGTTTCGAAGTTATGACTTATTTTCTCCGAATGTTGGCCGAAAAACAGCATTTTTAATTTTGATCGTCAATAAAATCGGCAAAACTCGACATATCAAAAAACGCTGACACCGTTTTGCTGGAAATGTATCTCGGAATCAAAGTACAAAAAAAGATTTTGAACAAAATAAGAGCCGAGTGAATAAAACCGAGTAAAGTCCTCTGGTTTTAATTAAAAAATTCACAACTATTAACGGTTTGTGTTTATGGCGAAACCAAAAAACACCATTGTATTCTACAAATTCATAGCTAGTCTAACGATATCTATTTTATTTTTGTGACATAAATTCTGACGAATTGCGAGCGCTTTACAGAAATGACCCTGAAAACCTTAACGAAGACCTTAAGGTGAGGTAATTTTTCTTCAAACTTGCAACGCAATTTTGTTGTGAAGCGTTGTTGCACATATTACCACCCAATTATTGTTGCGTGACAATGTTTAAAGGCCTGGCCAAACGCTTTCAACATCGCATTCAACATCATTCAACATTGCTGAACGATGTTGAATAATGTTGAAAGCAAGAGTGGCCAAGTGAATTCAACATCGTTCAACATTCATGAATGACAATTAATTGAACGCGGGCTACCACAAAAGCTGGAATCGACAATATCCCGCATGGCGCATGTCTCTGTTCAACAAAGTTGAATGAAATGTGGCCAAATGCGTTCAACACCTTTCAACATCTTGAGAACAATAGAAATGTTGAATGATGTTGAACGAAAATTTGAACATGTTCAAAATTCGTTCAACATCATTCAACACCATTCAACAATGTTCAACATCATTCAACAGAGGTGGCCAAACGCTTTCAACATGTTGAATTCAACAATGTTGAACGATGTTGAATGAAATGTTGAAAGCGTTTGGCCAGGCCTTAAGGTGGGTGGTATTACGTGCAACAATGCTTTTCAACTTGCAACGCAACAAAATTGCGTTGCAAGTTTGAAGAAAAATGTTGCCCGTATTAACTCTAGATTTTTGAGTGCTCTCCAACTTCCCAAGTGCATCCATAACTTAATGGAGCACGCCAAACCATGAACCATTTCTTTTATAACAGAGAATCGGACACAAAACAACGGAAAACAATATTTATTTTTGGCTGATTAAAAACGAGTTTCTCACTACATTTGAAATTGCTCTGCTCCTGGCGTTATGGAACACGCACGGTAGCCAATTAGAAACGCCGTTGTATATTACATCTATCTTATAAATATGTATTATATATATATATATATATATATTATAAAATAAGGCGTCCTCTACGCACGCTCCGATTGGCTGGGGTCCGTGCATTTATAAGAGAACATAGATCATGAATGACGTAAAATGGCGTAGAATGGCGTCAGCTGGCCGGAAAAGCCCGCCAAATTCCAAAACTACCTCACTTTTAGCTTGGTTTTGCTTCTTCTTATTTCATAAAACAAATAAAACATACCGCTCCTGTGCATATGTACTCTTATAAAGGTACGTTTGACGTCATTTGAACACGAAAGAAGTGTAAAGAATGACGTCAAACGAGCCTTTATAAGAGTACATACGCACGGAGCTTTATGTTTTATTTGTTAAATTATGTAGTATAGTTATGATTTATTCAGTTTTACCTTGCAGCACAATTCACTTGTAATACTAGCACCAGTAGGCCATCCTGTAGTTTAAAAAATTATTCCCAAATTTATTATATGCATGACAAAATTACTACATTCTGATTGGTTGAGAGGAGTACAATTATTTTATTAATTGTACTGCTCCCAAGGCCCTGGGAACGATGTTGACAATAAAATTCAAAATGGCGGCGAATTCTGCAATGGAAAGTTTTCACATTTCCATCGACTTGTGGTACACTATGAACTAAAAATTCCATGTAAATATTTTGAAATGAGTACGGAGAACACCCAGAGTTTATATGTTTCTTGTCAAGTAATGAAAAAAGATGTTTTTAAAGGCGTGAGTGAGTACGAAGCGTACGTGTCGTAATTGTGTCATTCATATAATAAATGAGTAATCATATGATTTTGCTCGTACAATTAAGGATTTACACTACTCGTGATATTTGAAAATTATGCCAAATTGCACTCGCCTAATGGCTCGTGCAATTTTGGCAAAATTTTCAAATATCACTTGTAGTGTAAATCCTTAATTGTACTCGTTATCATATGATTACCTATACTAATTAATAATTCATAAAATAAAAATAAATAAATAAATAAAAAAAAAAATTAAAAAAAGCAGTACGCGAACAGCTTCTGCCAGCCATGTCACCAAATCGTGTAATCAACTTATATTAATTAATTCATGAGTTATTTCAAGAAAATACATGTACTTATTTCAAACCCCGTTGGGGTGGTAAAACAATACGAAATTTTTGAATAAGGACTGTGCACCAATATGGCCGCCATTTCATTCTTTCTGTGCACCAATATGGCCGCCGTGACGTCAGATGAAAACCAGGGCGCCATCCGACTCTCAAGTCTTGTGTATTTTACTCTGGCTAACATCATACGATTTTACTCTTGCTAGGGAAGCACTGGTGGCGCACGAGTGCTGTTAGTGCGCTGCCGCACACCAAAAAGTTAAGCCAGTTAGACGGGGTTAGTACTGGGATGGGTGACCGCTTGGGAATGACCCCATTGTCGAGCTTTGAACTTATGTGAGTAGAGTTGTAGTTGATCTCGCCTGTGCTTCGAGGGTTTTTTCGCCGGGTTCTCCGGTTTTCCTCCCTCCATAAAATCAACACCTAACATCTTAGCTGTGATCTGGTCTGAACTGTGTTGTATGGCAGCTGCCTGGAGTGCCTTTGATATGCCTCGACACGGCCACGTTGATCTGCGTCCTTCGCAATTCAGCCACTGGCTGCGAGTAAGGATGATTAGCTCCCAGTACTTTATCCTTTACTCGTCATATGAGAAACCCACCGACGGGAAAGGGATAGTATATATCTGGAGTCTAGATACAAAGAAGAAAGGGAATTCCTACCATTAGGGTTCATCAGACTAGAAGTTGGTTTCACAGAGATCTGATCAACACTGAGTCCAAAACCAAGGCAATAAGCGGCCATTTGACAAACCTAAATCACACAAAAACATTCATTTTCAGAACCTGACCTAATCACAAACAGCTTTTTTACAGACTGGTGTATCACTTCAGGCAAAATGTACGAGATTTTTTGGATTTTCCATTTTTTGGGGGATTTTGGATAAATTTTTGAGATTTTTTTTTTATTTTTTAGAATTTTTTTGGTGCTTTTCTGAGATTTTCTTTTATTTTTTGAGATTTTCTCATTTTTAAAGGTGTACGAGATTTTCAGGAGTGATACACCCCTCGGCTTTTACCATGACGAGAGAGGGGCGAAATATACTTTTCCCTGGCAGAGAAAGACTAATTGGTAGTGAAGGGAGATTCGATGAAGGAACTTGGCCACGCAGCTTGTATGCTATTAACTTCTTGCATATTGTCAAGAATTAAGAAAGAGTAGAGTGCTGCGTAGGCTGTGTTTAAATAGATCAAAGTAAAAAGATGGTAACCTGCTGAGAATAGTTTTAATAACGAAATACTGACGTTTCAAGCAGAGTCCTTCATCAGAGTAAAAACTAGAGTGTTGTGTAGGCTGTGTTTTAGATAGAGCAAAGTGAAAAGATGGTAAACTGCCGATGAAGGGCTCTGGCTCGAAATGTCAGAATTTCGTTATCAAAACTATTCTCGACATTTTACCCGCATCTTTTCACTTTGCTCTATCTAAAACACTGCCTACACAGCACTCTACATTTTACTCTGATGAAGGGCTCTGCTCAACACGTCAGAATTTCGTAATAAAAACCATTCTCGGCAGTTTACCACCTTTCACTTTGCTCCATCGTCGATAAGAGAAATACCCTTGTGTTAATTCCTTGTCCAATTTCAACCCCACCGTGGACAATAGCAACTGTGCCATCTTTTCGATATATAGCCACGTATGCTGGGAATGTAAAATTCCAGTAAGACACACCATATTTCAGAGGCACAACACAGATTCCTTGCTTTCGCCAACGGTTTTCCTATGAATGGTAAAATGAAAGAATAAATGAATATATGAAAGACGAATGGATAGAGGAAGGAAGGAAGGAAGGAAGGAAGGAAGGAAGGAAGGAAGGAAGGAAGGAAAGGAAGGAAGGAAGGAAGGAAGGAAGGAAGGAAGCAAGGAAGGAAGGAAGGAAGGAAGGAAGGAAGGAAGGAAGGAAGGAAGGAAGGAAGGAAGGAAGGAAGGAAGGAAGGAAGGAAGAAAGGGAAGGAAAAAAGAGAAGGAAGAAAAGATGGGGAAGGAAGGAAGGAAGGAAGGAAAGAAGGAAGGAAGGAAAGAAGGAAGGAAGGAAGGAAGGAAGGAAGAAAAGGAAGGAAGGAAGGAAGGAAGGAACACAGTCACAGACATAGACAGACAGACAAACAGACAGACAGACAGACAGACAGACAAACAAACAAACAAACAAACAAACAAACAAACAAACAAACAAACAAACAAACAAACAAACAAACAAACAAACAAACAAACAAACAAACAAACAAACAAACAAACAAACAGGTACACACAGACAACCAGACAAAATAGTGAGACTTACTTTATTGAATGTTTCAATAGCTGCTCTTCGTGTTTCATATTCACTTGATGTCATCAACTCTAATGCATATACAGAAGATATTACAAGACGAGAAGTGTGGTAAATACAATAAATAGATTTCAGCAAGAATACAGGAATTTCAAAACCTCCAACGAAGAATGGTCACGAGTGTGATACGGGATTTAACACCACGAGTGAAGCTTAGCCACGAGGGGCCGTTATCCCATGACACACCCAAAATTACATGAGAAGACAATAGCTGATTAAAAGCAAGGTTAAATCAAACTTATTTGTTTGTCTGTGTTAATCTCATTTGTATGCACAGCATAGCGTGATAAGTAGTTATTCGAGTAGGATATAGAGAATATTATATGGCCGTGCGGAGATACGAATTTTATTTTCTCGTGTTGTTTATATCTCTCACTCGTTCGCTTCGCGCATTCGTGAAAGATATTGACAACACTCGAAAATAAAATTCGTATCTCCGCACGGCCATATAATGTTCTGTTTATTATATTGATATCGACAAACTATAAAAAATATACGTAAAATGGAGCAAAGGTCATATAACACTTCTATTTGCAAAATACTCAACAAATTACAACATATAAGCCTTAAGTTTCGAAAGCATATTTCACAAGAATTTCCAAAGTTTGTAGAACAAAGCGTAGCACAGGTAAATAATTTAGAATCAATACAATTTTGTTTACGCTAATAAAGACTTACGAAGCGGATTCTTAGTGCTGACGCCATCGATATCTTCACATGTGAAGATATCATTTATATCTTCACATGTGGAGATATCACTTTTTCGCAACAAAAGAAAACCTGGTATTTCATTGATATCTATATAATAAAACTAGTTATCCCACCAGTTATCGCGCATACTAATGAGCGTTTTTACCTTACAATTTCCCTCTCTTCAAAGCCATGCCCACTTGACGTCGTTTAAGACAGTTGGATAAAGGATTTAATGCGTCTCTTGGAACAATGATTTTTGGGTGTGTTGTGGGGGATGAACAGACTAAACCTAGCAAAAACCTCAATCAATAATACCTTGCCATATCTTGGACATACTGCAGTAAGTAAGTGGCTGTTTAATGAAGCTTGTCTGAAGATAAAATAATAACATATAATTACTCGGGCTACCTGTGGTAGCCGAGTCTAGGGTTCGGCTCCGTTTGTTTTTATTTTTATTTTTCGCCACAAAAATTGCAAAACTGCGCAATACCTCCCATATATGGAGCCTACACTTCGAGTGTTCGTCACTTCGAAAATTCATCGACAGTCATGTTCCTTTATAGTTCCTATTCTGTGGAACTTTGTATCAAGCACGTTACTGATCAACCATATAAGCAATTTACTTGGACAACCTACCAACAATTTCGTCAAAGGAAAAGCTAGCCGAAGCTGTTGCATCTAAGTGGCAACCGAACAACTAACAATTATAACGATATACAGTATATTTTTCTCATGGCAGCAGGTCTCTACATTCTATAAATATTTAATACCGCCGGTACAGAGATGAGGATCAAAACGCTAACATTCTGGAACTTTATATTGGCACATTTGTATACACTTCCTCGTGCTTTTGGTCTACTGGTCTAACAATTCCGACGTTCATAGGTTTTTCACATGGCTTCAGCAATACTATAAATGTTCAGTTGTTCAATGATCTGGCTCACGACTGTCTGTGAATTGGTCTGTACTCAGGACCTGTAAACCTCATGAAAACTATTGCAAACAAAATCCAAGATGTGAGAACACAAACATGCCATCAGGATTCATGTTGTATGAAGATATTGCACAGATGTAGGGTGTGGGTATATTTTACTAGTCAACTATTGCATATTTGCTAGTGCATCTGTACCTGGCCCACACATGTGAAGTTTGGGCACCTCTGACAATAACTAAAATCAATAAGGTTGAAAGACGACAATGCAGGGCAACTAAATATATTTTAAGTTTTTGAACTGGCAGGATGATTTATCATACAATCTGAATGATCATCTGAAAGCAGTTAATATACTACAATACTGTTATCATACTGGCATGACTTGAAAGATCTTTCTATTTTAAATGTTATACAGGTCACTATAATATTCCTATTAATAGTTTTGCGCAGCTCAATAATTCAGTCAGAGTCACTAGAAACAGTTCAGAACTAGATGTACTAGCTTCTAAGTGCTGTACTAAACTTTTTAAGCTAGTTAATACTTGAACTGTATATTTAAACTTTGGAGTAGTCTACCTTGCTCAACACCAGATTCTACTTCAGTTAATCGAGCCATAAGAACGTCTGCGAAGGAGACTACAGTTAATCAGTTTAAAACTCAACTTTCTTATCACTACAACGTCAATAACTTCTTTTTTGGTAATCAATGTTTAAAATGTTCTTCATCCGGACCTGTAACATACTCTCTTCTAAACCTTACTGCTACTGACCTTAATCACTTTTATCTATTGTATTTATGAATTGTGAAATGGTCTAATTCCAGATAATCCTGAATATTAAAGAAAATGAAACCCAACCCTGACCCCCACTCTAAACCTAACGACAAGTCGACAACCCCCAGTAACCCTATTCTAACCAATCCCCCAGGGAGAAAGTTCCATCTCTCAGAACCTGACCACAAACACCCCTACTGTTTTCTTTTTGTTATATGCTTTTTAGTTTGACATCCTGCATGTGGGACAGAGAAGTCCCCTAGGCCCCTAGGCATCAGGATCATTTCAGGATAGTCCTGCACCACATTCAACCTTCGGTCTGATCTTCCTCGGCCCACTCCCACTCTTTTCTCGCGCGTGTTATAGAGACCTCAGCACTTTTGCACTTTCCAGTGGCCCGAGTGAACACCTGACCCAGGTGACTTGTTATATTTCATTCAACTGTTGTGACAATAAACCAGTTTGTATTCAAGAGTGTAATAAAAGTAGCGTGCTGCGTAGGCAGTGTAGAAACAACAATCGAAATATAGTAAGGTTAGATATACTGCCGAAACAGAGAACGTAGGAGTCTAACGTACGTTTCGAGTGAAGGCCTTTCGAGCGAAGGCCCTTTGTTCTGACGAAGGGCCTTCGCTCGAAACGTTAGACTCCTACGTTCTCTGTTTCGGCAGTATATCTAACCTTACTATATTTCGATTGTTATCTTCAAAAGAGTCGAGTACTCACTAATGCTTCAAAGGTTTATGACATTTCTCTGATAAATGAATTTATAACTGGATTGATCGGGGTGCGGGCGCGGCTAAGCCCACAGTCAAATAAACATATCAGGCCACATACTTCTGCCATCTTTTATCACTTTTTAGACAGGATCGTGGTCTAGTAGAAATTGTGGGTGTTTATGGTGCAGCTACGTATGCGCAATAGTAAAGACTTATTAACCGAGTGCGAGGTCTGTACGGGAAAGTATTTGCCTGAGGTTTTCGTACAGACCGAGCGACGAAGGAGCGAGGTTTATGCGATAAAAGCGAGGGCAAGTACTTTCCAGTACAGACCGAGCAAACGAGGTTAATGAGGAATTTATTATATGGCTATTGGTTCATTTTATTTTTAAGTTTCTAGCGTTGTTTTCGTCTTCGGAGTATGCTGTTTACCTTATTACATGTTGACTTTTTCGTGTCGCTTCTTGGCCTTCTTATTTACACCATGCCGTTCGGCTTTTATTTGTGGTGTTTTTAGATAAACATCTTTAAAGAAAACCAGCAGTGATGTTCCAACACATTTTATTGTTCAGAATATTGAATAAAGATGCCTATTTCTCTTTTATTTGTATTCAAATCAACTCAGAAATGTTCCCGCCCAAACTTACAGGGCCGAGAAAAAAGCGTATTGACCGGTCGGTCAATATCGTAAAATCCCTACCTCTCAGGAACCAATCAGCATACGTCGTTTTGCGTACGGATCGGAAATCAAACCCAGCCATATAATAAAAGCCTTTACCTGCCCTTTTTGGTAGAAATTAAGTTGCTTGATTTTCTCCGGAGTCATGTTCATGGTCTTAGCTACGTGACTCATAAATGTTTCCGTGATAAAGATACCTGGTAGGGTTCCTGGAAAGAAAGAAAGAATCAAAGAAAAAGGAAGGAAAGATGGAAGAATAAAAACAAGGAAGAAAAAAAGGGGAGGGAGGGAGAAAGGAAGGAAGTAAGGGAGGAAGTAAGGGAGGGAGGGAGGTAGGGAGGGAGGGAGGGAGGGAGGGAGGGAGGGAGGGAGGGAGTTAGGGAGGAAGCAAGGAAGGAAGGAAGGAAGGAAGGAAGGAAGGAAGGAAGGAAGGAAGGAAGGAAGGAAGGAAGGAAGTCAGGAAGGAAGGAAGGAAGTCAGGCAGACAGGCAGGCAGGCAGGCAGGCAGGCAGGCAGGCAGGCAGGAAGGAAGGAAGGAAGGAAGGAAGGAAGGAAGGAAGGAAGGAAGGAAGGAAGGAAGGAAGGAAGGAAGGAAGGAAGGAAGGAAGGAAGGAAGGAAGGAAGGAAGGAAGGAAGGAAAGAAAGACACACACACAATGTTCACTTCGTGTATGTTTAAGTTATTCTATTATAACAAATACCTGGTGAACGGCAGAATGCATTCGAGGCGGTATTAGTTTTACAAGGTATACCGACAAGTTTCCAGTTTTCGCAACGGTAAGCTAAAAAAATAAGAGTTTTGTTTGTTGTGACTTGTTATAGAATCCCTTTCGAGAGGGTCCTTTACCGAAGAGCAGTGCTAAATCGAGCTTTTATGGTATTCAAGGCTGGAGCCATGGGTAACACAAGCTGTGAGCGCTCTGCTTCTCACCACTGAAGTTAAGCCCGGTCGAATGGGGTTAGTCTCGGATGGGTGACTTCATGTGAGTAGAATTGTTGATTCTCTCCTGTACCTCGAGGGCTTTTCACCAGGTTCTCCGGTTTGCCTCCCTCCGCAAAATCAACACGATAAACTAATCCAGGAACGTAGCCAGGGGGGGGGGGGGGAGCCGGGGGAGCCGCGGCTCCCCCCGTTTTGATATAAAACAACAGACATGTAACTACAAAACTGACGCAATATGAATTGTGTCAGGAAATAAACTGTAAACAGTGTATTCAATCTGCTGAGTGTATGCATTTTTAGTATCTATGTGACGTTTGCGTGTTTTGAGTATTATTATATGACGTTTTTTAACCTTCAGAGTCTGTAAAATCTTCCTCCAAAAGCCAGCAAATGGCATTTCAGCGACTCTCGATTTCAAAATTTCCCGGGGGAACATGCCCCCGGACCCCCCTAAAAATTTATTTTCATTTCGGCTTCCCCCCCTTTCAAAATCCTGGCTACGTCCCTGAATTGATCAGGGATAGGAGTGACGCCCACCTTTACCTAAGGGTAGTAGCTATCGAAAGAAGAGCCTTCTGGCTGCGGTCTACCAACTTACTCTACGGTATTCAAAATTATTGCAGTCGGACAGTGTAGTACTTTTTACTCACCATTGTCGACAAAGTTCAGCAGCGCGGAAAGTTTATTCTCGTTTGTTGTATTGCCACACGCTGTATAATACGTGATTTCAACAGCGCTGAGGAAACCGTTTGCGCTGAAGCCGACCTGTGAAAGAATAGATAGACTTGAACAGAGTCTAACCGAAAGTGATAGTCAAGAAAAATAGTTTGGGGCAAGACTATGTTATCAATGCTAGTGTGGAGGAAATGCAGACCTTATACTTGGCCAGGTACGGGAATCGTTTGCCAACCATTTCCATGTTCGTTTTAAAGTTCATCCTCAGCCGCACTGGTCTGAAATTATTACAATAGACTTTCTCTAAGAGTTGTTGGTGTTGGTGTTGGTGTTGGTGTTGGTGTTGGTGCTGCTGTTGGTATTGCTGTTGTTGCTGCTGTTGGTGTTGGTGTTGTTGTTGCTGTTGGTGTTGTTGCTGGTGCTGTTGTTGTTGTTGTTGTTGTTGTTGCTGTTGTTGCTGTTGCTGTTGGTGTTGTTGTTGCTGTTGGTGTTGTTGTTGCTGTTGGTGTTGTTGTTGCTGTTGGTGTTGTTGTTGCTGTTTGTAGTGTTGTTGTTGTTGTTGTTGGTGGTGATCAGTTAGTGTTGTTGTTGTTGTTGTTGTTGTTGTTGTTGTTGTTGTTGTTGTTGTTGTTGTTGTTGTTGTTGTTGTTGTTGTTGTTGTTGTTGTTGTTGTTGTTGTTTGTGTTGTTGTTGGTGTAAGTGGTGGTGGTAGTGGTGTTGGTGGTAGTGGTGTTGGTGGTAGTGTTGTTGTTGTTACTCTTGTTGCTGCTGTTCTTGGTGCCGTTGCTGTTGTTGTTGCTGCTGCCATTGTTGTTGTTGCTGTTGCTGCTGTTGTTACCACTGCTGCTGCTGTTGTTGTTGTTATTGTTGTTTTGTTGCCGCTGCTGCTGCTGCTGTTGTTGCTGTTATTGTTGTTGTTTGTTGTCGTTGCTGTTGTTGTTGTTGTTGTTGTTACTATGATTACAAGTAACATCCTCGTTTATTATACCTATTCATGACGTAAGCAGCAACGGCACACGCAGTCGAATTCTGTGCTTCACGCAAAATTTTCCCGCCAAAACCACCACCACATCGGCGCACGGAAACATTGACGCTAAAAAAAATACAAAAAAATTAACATTTTCTCCTTCACTAATAGTTCAAAGTATCATCATTCCACGACCTGCTCCCAGCTTGACCTTGTAGCTCAGTCGGTAGAGCGTCGATCGAATCGCGGCAGTTCGAATCCCAGCCGCACTCGAGTAGAGTTTTTCTCCACTTACCCGGTAAAGTTCGTCAGTCGGACTTCGCTGTCTTACAATAATTAGCCATTTCCCAAAAGAGCAGAGTACTGGGTTCCAATTGAGACCGCAAAGCATGTTGGGGTCGTTTGGAAGGACAACACGATCGGAAATTGCGGCTGTCGACGGGGACCTAATCCAGGCTGACCTGTTTTAGCTGCGCATGCGTAGAACGAATATCTTGCGTGTAAATGTCATCAATACACGGCCGACAGGAGCGAGGACACCCCGAGCTCAAAGTCAAACATCTCCGCTCAAAATCGTCGCTCGACCATAATTCTTCCACGAGCGCATAGCACGAAGGTTGAGCTTGCCATAGAATACGGTTTGTTGACAACTCGTGGAATTTTCGCGATGTACGAACCCATTACCACTGATCTCAAATAATATACTCATTATACTGGATAGAGCATCCATTGTTTCTCGCGTGGCAAAAATTGAAGTCGGAAGTGAGGCTAAAAATGTCGCCGCGGCCATATCCGGTGGGACCCACAGTATTGCTGAATCATAGTTTTCTGCTCTGGTTTTCACTTCAAATTATTGGATTTTTAACGAAAACCAGCTAAATTTTTGTGACATGTACTTGTCGCTATGGGATAACTTAAAAGTGGCTGTATGAAAACCAAGTGGGTCCCACCTGAAATGGCCGCCGCTAATATATTCCGACTTCACAGCGAGCACCGGAAGCTCTATCCAGTATAATGAGTATATTATTTGAGATCAGTGACCCATTACCCTTCTCAAATTCATCAGTTTCAAATGTCCTCAGAACTCACTTGAGCCAGCACGCACGTGGACTGCGAACTGCCCCATGAAAGTGGCCGATTTTCTATGCGATTTCCGACCGTACAATGGCTGCAATGCAAATGAGCTGTTGGAGTGTCGGTAACTTTAATTTATGAATAATGTCCATATCAACAGAAAGTATTTCACTGAGTGAGGAAGACATTCCAGGAGCTAAAATTCCACGGGAATCAGTAGAAGAATGCACTGTTGTTCCAGTTAAGAAGATGCCGTGTCGTATCTTGTCTTTTTCGTCGGTGAAGCTATCACATCTTCAACTGAACGTTGTGTGAGTTCTCTTTTAGGTGTCTCATTTATCCAAGAAAATATCGTAGGTAAATGATTACGACTCAATTTTTCTCCTCCTTCGGAGTGAGCCGAACAAACTCGAGTGGCGTGGAATATGTTCATATGTTTTTCTGTGCTCCTGGTTCTTTGGAATCCTATAATAATGCAGTTGTGGTGTATTTCTAAAACTATTCGTGCAGCCTGGAACGCAACAATTATAATGATGAGGCATCTTTTATATTTTATGCTCGCTCTTCAATCTCTGCTAATCTTGTCCTTCCAAACGACCCCAACATGCTTTGCGGTCTCAACTCGAACCCAGTACTCTGCTCTTTTGGGAAATGGCTAATTATTGCAACTGATAATTGGTAATATGCAACTTGTTTTCCCGTTCCCTTTCTATAGTATAGGACCTATACCTTTTCTGAGCCATATTCAACGCCTCAGCAATTGCTATTTGCGTATTAGTCGTCCATTGAGTAGAAGCGAAAACTGTCATCTCCTCTTCTCCTGGGATGCACAAACAAGCCTATATAATTATAAACAACAATATTATCAATAACATCTTCATTCTTACAAACACACTAGAGTGTTCCAAAACTTTCTCCTCAAGGCAATTAAATATTCCATGTTATTTAAATTTTCGTTAGATTTGGAAAAGTGCAATCCAAACCCGAAAATTGGCCACTCCGTTCCTTCGTGTATGATCTGACAAAAATCAAAGTTTTTAAATACAATTTCTCAGTTGAGTATTAAAAGGATCCCCACATGTTTGACAACATATGCACGTAGGCCCCGCCATCTTGGATTTGATGACGTATAATCGTTGCACTTATTGTCGTGAAACAATGAAACCAAAATGGTGACCCTCATGAGGCCCATCTGTACAATGTGTTCGACCATGCGAGGATGCCTTTAAGGGGGCGATTACATGGACCGAGCAAGTCCGGTTAACCGGGACGAGTTTACGAAACGATTACATGGAGCGGGCTAGCCCGGTATCCCGGGATGATTTCAGGCCGAAATTCGCAATTATCAAGTAAATAAGGGCAAAGTTACGTTAGTTTTACTTCAGTTTTACACTAATTAGTCTATTATTTATTTTGTAAGCCCGTCGTTAATAAAAAGATTGTTAAAGTCTTAGCTAACCCAGGAAAGCGTCTTCATGAAGACTAATTAATTTATTAAATCTTCGCTTTGATCACGAAACACACAAACAACGTTGTTGTTCTATTTCAGTTCCTTTCAGCACTATTTCTTCACACAGTCAAGCAAACGAACGCGTATCGAAGCGAGTTCAACAGTTTTTCAGCCCGGTTTGCCGGGATGAAAACGATTACATGGACATTTTCATCCGGGATCCCGGCAAACCGCTTGCCATGTAATCGAAATGTTAAAACAACATGCGTTTGATATATAAAGCGGGCTAGCCCGGTTAACCGGTCCAGCCCGGTCCATGTAATCGCCCCCTAAGACAACGATACATACATGTGTCTCCATATGAAAATGATGCTGTGTGCCAAGAGATATTTCCCCAGTGATAACATGTGTGGAAGATTTCATAGCAGCTGCAAAACAATATATTTATATAAAGTAAACATGTCATGAACTTATTCGGAAATTATTATAAACCCAATAAATATTAAAGGAAATGGTTTGAACCCAGGAGTATTATAATTTGTTTGAGAAAGTTGCTCGTCTAGACTGTTTGTGGGGGTAGTGACCACTGATCTCTAAATAAACTGGATGGGCCCTTCCCTATGGCTAGTGGCCAAACATTTCGTGGCAGTCGCCGCCATCTTACGTAGTGGAACATATGACGCATTAGAACTTGTTCCCAATCGTAAAGTTGACTAGCATAAGCAATCTTGACGTCAGCACGGTCAGATTATCCGGGGGTAGGAATATTATGTGTGCTGTGCCGAGGGAGTCGGAAAAGCCGTAAAGCAAACAACAGATGCCAGTTCGTTTAGTTTTCACTGTTTAACAACAAATACAGTCAAACGATGACAAGTACACAACACGAAATATTGTTAAGGCATTAAGATTACTATAAGAGACTTGAATTCTTCGTAGATTTTATAGTCTGTTTTTCAGTTTATATTATCGTGAAGTTTCTTCATTAATAATTTTAAGCACAATTTTATGTATTGTGTATGCCCATATTTTTTGTGACTATACAATATTTAATAGACAATAATATATCATATACTATGTATGAGTATATATTTAAGTCACAAGTGGATTACTGTTCCACGATTCAAGTATACTCTTAAGGCCGATTTCCAGTAGGCGGAATTTTCCGTGCGGAGCGGGAATTTTCTTTGTCTTGTGATTTCTCGGGTGGGACCAATTAGAAAAGACAAAGAAAAATTCCGCTCCGCCCACAAAATTCCGCCTGGTGGAAAGCCGGTTTTAATTAGTCTTAGTCTTTCAGTGACATAATTTATTATATACCAGAAAAATTACATAATTAGGTTACATCTTATGAAAAGTGAATAACAAAGAAAAAATAACATAATTACATGCAGAGTCAGTAGTTCAGAAAATACAAATTGTGTACCATTGTGTTTGGAGATTACGACTAGTAGCCTACAATCAGTGACAAGTAAACGTGGGACACGTTAACTAACAGCCCGTACTATTACAAAATATTATAAATTAAAGTGTTTAACCCCCCTCCTCCCTTTCAATGTTGCAGTGATTGAAGGAGAAATCCGCAACAATGGCACAGTGACATGGAAAACATATTTTTGCACATTCAACATTGAATAGGGGGGAGGGGGGCGCAATCATTATTTCCAGCGCAAATGTCCCGATAATTGTGTCACTGATTGTAGCAATGTAACTAGTAACAGCTGTATTTCATAATGTTCATGTGATGAGCTGTATTTTGTTAATTGTCTTTGTGGGGGTGCCTGAAACGCAAAACAAGGGGGGGGGGGGGGGGGGGGCACTGGGAAATTTCCAGGTATCCCGGTGTGCCAGTCCGCCTCTGCGGTCATCTTCGCAGTCAACAGAAGATGACCACCACTGAGGCCGTCGAAACGTCAGTCACTAGCACCACAAACAGTCCTTCTCAAGACTACTCTAACCTAGACGAGCAACTTTCTCAAACATCCAATAAATATTCGCTACAATTAAAGTGTCTATGAAGTGAAAAATACGTTGGCATTTTTGTTGTTTTATTGTACAGAGGAGCATGACAGGAGCACTCACAGAAAATTTCAAGAGAATCTGATGCGTAGTTTTTGCGCTATCAACTCCCAAAATTTGCCGTGGATAGTTTGTTTTGGGGAAATTTGAGCTTCATGGTAACAATGCCTTATGACGTACGCAGATGTATCATTAATAGTGAAATATATTGTTCTTATGCATAGTTGTCCATCTGCGTACGTCATAAGCATTGTTTCCGAAAGCCCAATTTTTCTCCAAGAACGACTGGCCATGGCAAAATTTGAGAGTTAATAGCGCGAAAACTACGCATCAGATTCTCTTGAAATTTTCAGTGAGTGCTCCTGTCATACTCCTCTGTACACTAAAACAACAAAAATACCAACGAATTTTCCATTTCATAGACACTTTAAGAAAGACGGAAAGTATTCCATAACAACAATCCGGAAGGGTTAACCAACGTAACTTCTCACCATCTGGATCGCCAACCACCAGACGTTTAATTTGGTCAGAGAAAAACGACGATGCTTTGATAGCGTCTTCGATGGTGATAACCGGAGGTTGGCAATCAGAATAAGTAATAACAACTTTGCTAGCTGCTTCATCTGCTAAAGCCTGACTTTCTAGAAATAACAAAGGAAGGCATAAGTTTGTATAGGAGGTCAGGAAATCAACGAACGAACGAACGAACGAACGAACGAACGAACGAACGAACGAACGAACGAACGAACGAACGAACGAACGAACGAACGAACGAACGAACGAACGAACGAACGAACGAACGAACGAACGAACGAACGAACCAACCAACCAAGAACGAAACTTAAAAGAGAGAAGCATGCAAAAAAATGATGAAACAAAGAAAAGAAGCAAAAAGACGAAGAGAAAGATAGCAAACAACTTTTCAAACCTGCAACAATGATACCAACAGATTGACCAGCATAGGAAACATCGCCACTACAAAAAATTTCTTCCTTTTCGGGAAACAAAGCAACAAAATCATTTTTGCCAGGAATATCTTTAGCTGTGATAAACTTCAACACTCCAGGAATGTTCTAAACATCACAATAAATATACCATTTAGATTTATTTAGCTGATTAGTGGTTAGCTAAATGATTTTATGTTGTATTTGTATGGTTTTTCCGTTCATCGCTGACATAAAAAAATAACACTTACCAAAGCCGCTGATGGGTCAACGTTTGAAAGCTTGCAGTTGCCCTAAAATTTGAAAAGACGGCCATCACTTTTAAAAACTAGACTTTTATCATCATTTTCTGAGTGGGAAGCACGAGTGGCGTGTGCTGTTAGCGTGCTGCCTCTCGTCAAAAAGTTAAGCCCGGTTAGAAGTAGTTAGTACTTGGATGGGTGACCACTCGGGAATGACCCCGTTGTCGAGCTTGGAACTCATGTGACTAGAGTTGTAGTTGATCTCTCCTGTGCTTCGAAGGTTTTTTGTCGGGTTCTCCGGTTTTCCTCCCTCCGTAAAATCAACACCTACATCATGGTAGTCATGTTCAATTGGGGCATTTCGCCCTGTTTGACCACCAGTTGCTATAGGCAATAAAGTTATTAAATCTAAATCTAAAATCTGAATAGTCTTAGAGTTAATACTCCTAAAAGCAATGTTCCTAGGGTGAATTGTAATGATAATTTCTCTAGAAACCATACCTTTGTTGTAGTTACAAATGCGGCATAAAGTTCCCCTTGCTGTTTCGAGATGTCGTCCGTGTACTGAGCTTCCCCAGAAGCCTGGATAACACAAAAATATTGAATCTTAGCATATGGATCAATCTCGTTCCCAAAACCCGCATTCCTAAATGCTCCACGTGCAAATATAAACCACGTGCAAATTACATTTACATTTAGAGCACGTGCAAAAAAAACAACAACGTGCAAACAACATTGGAAACCAGATGGAAGCCATGTGCAAACTACTGTAAACCACGTGTAAACAACGTGCAATCCACGTACAAACTACTGTAAACCACGTGCCAATCACGTGCAGATCATATGCAAACAACGTGTAAAAGTCACGACAATGTCCTCACTTGTAATTTAGCAGTCATCTTTGTCATAGGTTCAGTGAGCGGATATTCACTCTTAGTTGTATCATAACTTTGTTTTCCTGACGATATTGGTCGAATGTAAGGAATGGCAGCGGAACGTACTCTGGCACTCGCTTTGTCACCAAGAAGAGAAAGGAAGAACTGTAAAGAAACCAAAGCATACAGTGAGTTTGATGACCGCCATAGACTAAAACGCCACGACTTCAAAACATGAAGGTATATTTATCATTTATAGACCTGGAGCGAGTGGAATTCGATGAAATATTACCCCGAGGTATGATATATAAATATTACCCAGGGGTAATATTTCATCGAATTCCCCGAGCGAAAGGTCTATAAATGATAAATATTATATCGAAACATATCACCTTTCCAAAAAAAACTTAAATAATGTTAATAAACTTCGCTTAGCTTAACTTTTGTCCGCTTTTCATTGTCCGTTTCCATTCTGTTGTCGTCTCAAGGCTTCTGGGTACATTGTTTGTTGCTTTCTTTGTTTTCCCTGAATCCTGATTTTCTTGTAACCTAACAATCTTCTTGTCAACATCTGAATGTTCGGGCGAAACGTTTTCTTGTCTCGCCAAACTCCGCCATTGTTGACAGCCTCGTGAATCGTGCGTGACATTCACGCGTAGTACACGAACTCGAATACCCCGCTGTGGGGGTAATTCTAACTGGTCACGTGGTCAAATCAAGCTCTCTGACTGGACAATTTACAGTTGATATATATATATATATATATATATATATATATATATATATATATATATATTTCATACATGAACACTATAAATGTCTTAGCATTGGGGACATCCGGTTTATCATTTACCACAAACCAGGACTTTCAAAGTCAAGTTTATCCAACCTCGTTCCCAGGGCCTTTTCCCGCCCTCCCAATTTCAAAAAGGTCCTGGGAAGAAGGTTGAAGTTTACCAGAGGTCATGGAAAAGATAATAGCAAACAATCTTCATACTGTAACTTTGCCGCCTCTTTACAAATCTGCACCATTTTGATTATATAATATACCTTATAAAACAAAGCTAAAGCCAAGCTCTTGCGATATTCAGCACTGGCCATGACAGGCGTTGATTCAGGTATAACTTCTTTACTCAGCACGCCCAAACAGTCTAACAATCAAAGAAACAAAATTTCTACCAAAACAGAATATTTATATCTTATTAGATGTTTTATTACTCGTTTGTTGATTTTTTTATTACTCGTTGTTTGTATTCCCGTGTGATAAATTTGATTGGCTAACAAAATCTGTCAAACTGGTTTTCTACTATCCAAATAACTAACTATCCAAATATCGCAGTATATTTGTACTCATTTTTAGCGTTATTTGGACAGTTTTTAATGCAGTTGTATAATAAGTGATATGATGTGACTTTATAAGTTTGAAATTTCAGAAAAACGAATACTCCCATGATTGTTTTAATCACCTTGCAATGTTGTGGCATCCAGGAGACGTTTACCAGATAAGAATTGTTCAGTCTGAGTTGCATGTATCTAAAGAGGGAATACCATACAAGGAATACTAAATTGATTAATTTCTGTCTGTCTGTCTGTCTGTCTGTCTGTCTGTCTGTCTGTCTGTCTGTCGGTCGGTCGGTCGGTCGGTCGGTCGGTCTGTCTGTCTGTCTGTCTGTCTGTCTGTCTGTCTGTCTGTCTGTCTGTCTGTCTGTCTGTCTGTGTGTCTGTCTGTCCGTCCGTCCGTCCGTCCGTCCGTCCGTCCGTCCGTCCGTCCGTCCGTCCGTCCGTCCGTCTGTCTGTGTCTGTGTGTGTGTGTGTGTGTGTGTGTGTGTGTGTGTCTGTCTGTCTGTTTGTTTGTTTGTTTGTTTGTTTGTTTGTTTGTTTGTTTGTTTGTTTGTTTGTTTGTTTGTTTGTTTGTTTGTTTGTTTGTTTGTTTGTTTGTTTGTTTGTTTGTTTGTTTGTTTGTTTGTTTGTTTGTTTGTTTGTTTGTTTGTTTGTTTGTTTGTTTGTTTGTTTGTTTGTTTGTTTGTTTGTTTGTTTGTTTGTTTGTTTGTTTGTTTGTTTGTTTGTCTGTCTGTCCGCCTGCCCGCTTGTCTGACCATCTGTCCGCCTGTCATTTGCACACTTATTTATTTCCAAGACAATATTAATTACTTACAGGAGCTAGTTTCACGCCACAAAATACTAAACTTGGAACTCCTTTTATTGTGAAGTTTGAATCGATTGAAGCTCGAAATCCAGCATTCACATAAGCATGTGCATTCTAAAACAACATAACATGTAATATATAGCGATGACATCATATGCGTATCATATCTGTAAAGAACAGACTACTATACTACAATAACATATTATGTACCTGGTGCGTCGGCATGATTATAAAGGTCTTCACTATTTCATCTGTGGCAGAAAATGGGATCACAATATTGAGGATTACCTAAAAACAGTGTTTGTACGTAAACAAACGGACTTCTTTTTTAAAAAATTCATATATACAGCGCCGTGGTGATTAAGCCTATGTGTGTGTAAGTTCGTGGGTGTATGTGCGGTCTGTGTGCCGTGACAAAATGTGTACAGTGTAAGTGTATATATAGACCACTTTCATAAAGGCCTTCACTTTAAATATTCTTTTATGTGCATCTAAATGAGCCTTTCTGGCGTCGTTATGAAGCAAAGATTCTTTTGAATTGCAGACACACAAACGAGGCAAGAAAGGCTGGTGTGTATGTGAAAGTGAAAGTTTGTATAAGTGTGGTGTGAAAATGTGAGAATGTGTACGCATACGGTGTGCGAGTGAGTATGAGTGTGCTGTATGTATATGGTGTATGGTGTATGCGTATTGTAAGTGTGGTCGGTAGTTTAAGAGTGTGTATATATGTGGTGGTGTGTGCATGTGAGAATGTGAGAGTGTGGTGTGAACGTATGCGAATGTGTGAGTGTGGTGTGATCGTATGAGAATGTGTGAGTGTGGTGTGAACGTATGAGAATGTAAAAGTGTGTGACAGTGTGAGTGTGGTACGGTGTGAGTGTGGTGCGTATTATGTGGGTGTAGTGTGCATGCGAGGTCTAGAGCGTGCGTGAGATGCGTGTGTGTGTGTATGCGTTGAGTGTTTAGTTAAAATACATAGAGTAGAAAAATTCTTTAACTTTCTTGTGCTCTCATTCTGTTTCCATCATCTTTTCAAAAGTATACTATTGAGCCACCATAAAACACAAATTTTAATCTTTATTTCCGTAAATGATCACGATACTAATAACATACCACTCTATAAGCTGTGAAAGCTGAAAGCAACGTGACCTGCATACGTACGCCGGTCCGAATATTTTTAATAATTGCAGATTGAAACCATGTTTTATACCTTATCTTTCATCTCAAGAGATAGAAATTCTTCCAAACTGTAATTTATCACACTTCCATCAATGCTACCTACACGTACACCCAAAGAAGAAGAAAAAATCTAGTTTTTAAAACAGTGCCTTGAATAAGCCTTCACTAAAGAGCGAATATTAAACACATCTAGTACATTCACCAATATTAATCTTTGATCCAACTGTCTCCATTATTGTGTAGACACTGGAAGGAAAATCACAATGTTTGTGAATCATCATCAAGTTACCAGCCCACGAACCAACCTACATTTAAAAAATCCAACGCCATAATAAATATAAAGCTAAATATAAAAATAGCACGCAATGCATGCACGTGTCTACTGCCATTACAAGTATTTAAATAATGTCAACAGTTAACAGAGTTAACAACTAACACAGTGCCAGAATAAACTAAAAAGTTAAAAAATAACTACTTACATTTCTAACTGCAACATTCGCAATCTGTGTAAAAATACGTAAAAACACTTAATTATTTCGCATCTTTTACCACAGAAAGAGGTATTACTTAGTCACTTATTAACAAAAAGAGTACATCCTACCTTTTTAATGTGACTCGCCAGAACTTCAAATGAATTAGATTTCTCTGAGTATGTTTGCAATTCCTGGATGACTGAGTTAAGTGAGAGGGCAGCACCAAGTTGTAAATATGAATCAGTAATCTAAACGTTGGAAGACAAATTTAGCCACTATTTAAATGTATCTGATGAATCAAAACGCCTGTCGTCTGAAGCCTTCCCTATCCATGCAAAATAATACTGTATTTTACGCTTCACTCTAACTAATATTTTAAGGGAGACATTTCAAACTTGAAGGAATGAGATAGCATAAATACTCCAAAAATAATAAAAGAGGGGAAAGGAAAGGTGAAAAATGGAATAGAAAGTAAAGGAACGGAACGGAGAAAGTGAGAAGAAATGAAATAGAAAGTAGGTGAACGAAGAAAGTGAGAAGAAATGAAATGAAAAAGAAAGGAAAAGAAAAGAACAAAACGGAGAGAATACATAAAATTGTAACGGAAAGGAGATATGTTAGTGACTGAATTGCAAAACAACGCAGGACAATGTGGCTGAGTCTGAGGCATATGAAAGGCGTTCTTAGCAGCCGCCATATGATTCATGTCAGACCATGGAGCACAGCTAAGATTTGAGTACAGGCAGTGGCAGCGCCAGGGTGATACAACTGGCGTGGACAAACCGAGCGCCGTTCGGCGCGAGAAACCTCTAGGGCGTCCGGGGGCATGCTCCCCCAGAAAATTTCGGAATCTAGAGTCCCTGAAACGCCATTTCCTGCACTTTGAGGGGTGATTTTGCAGAATTCTTAAGGTTATAACACGTCATAAAAAGTGCACAAAAGAAAACACATTTTAGGACTTTGAATATATTAATTCAGCCGTGAGCGCCACTGACAAATAATATTAATAGCCACAATCTTAAAAAGTCTCAATACTACTTCACCCCCCCCCCCCCCAATGTTTTCTCCACGGATTTGGAAAAGTTAAGAAATCGATCTGGGGGGAAACTGTGATGTCCACCCCAGTCCACCCCGTGGCGCCGCCACTGGAAACAAAATAAGAAAACTATAGAACCTTGAGGTTTAGGATCATACCTTCACTTCATTTAGTTCAGGAATGTCTACGATGCCAATGTACACATCGAAATCACCCTCGTTTGTGTAAACACCTAAAGAAAATAAATACCTAAATACCACGATTTTTAACACACATCAGACCTGTGAAAAACGGCGTATTTTTCATGCGCCGTATAAAATATGAGAATTAAGTTCATGAAAAATACGCCGTCTGTAACCATTAAATACGGCAATTTCATTAAGTTCGACAGTGCATTTGCATCTTGAGGTAGCAAGCGTGGCGTCAGAACCTAGTAATGTGCTCAAAATTAGCTTTAATAGATGTGCCAGCGTAATTGACATTTGGTGTTGGAAAGAATATTATTGTTATTCCTAGGCACTAAATTAAAAAAAAAGTAAAAAAAAAAGAAATCTGACCTACCCTACCTACGTTTTTGTGAAGAGAAATAGGAAACCCAGGTATTTTTTTTTTGCTCCATCATTCATAATAACCTACATTTAGTTATTTATAAAAAATCGCTAAGCTTTATTCTTTACCATGCCCTGTGTTTCCAGCGACCAGTTGGACAGACTTAGTAGAGAAACTGCTCAACATGTTGTACAGATCTTTTAGTGTTGTGGCTTTGTACCATGTAGGATCAGATGTTTGGACATTATTGTAACAGGGACCTTGACAAAACCTAGTTTCTGGTTTATCACAGCAGTTTTCTATACATGTACAAGGACACTTGTGTAGATCCTGGAAAATGTCATTATATAAAAGTTAAAACGTTAAAGTCAGAAACTCAGTTGTGTTGTGCTGCTGGACCATGGTGCAGGGACGTAGCCAGGATTTTGAAAGGGAGCTGAAATCAAAATAAATTTTTAGGGGGTCCGGGAGCATGCTCCCCCGGGAAATTTTGAAATCGAGAGTCGCTGAAATGTCATTTCCTGGCTTTTGGAGCCATTGGAGGAAGATTTTACAGACTCTAAAGGTTAAAAAACGTCATATAAAATACTCAAAACACGCAAACGCCACATAGATACTCAAAATGCATACACTCAGTAGATTGAATACACTGTTTACAGTTTATTTTGACACAATTCATATTGCATCAGTTTTGTAGTTACATGTCTGTTGTTTTATATCTATGGTGCTTAGCTGAGTTGTGTTTTGTGCGCTTCCGCATTTAGCTGTGTTATACTGTGCTGCGCAGTGTGTATGCGCAGTGCGTATCTGCATAGCTGAGCGGAGTTGAGCTGTGTTGTGCTCAGCTGAGTTGAGCTGTGCGCTGCTGTGCTTTGCTTGAATAGAGAGAGATAAGCTCTATACGTTGCGCATCCGTAAGATGAGGTGCGTTTAGCTATGTTGTACTCTTCTGTGCTTTTCTAAGATGTGCTGTGCTGCGCCTTTAAGCCCCGCACAGACGACCATTGTAGCTTTCCTTGATCGTGTGTACGATGACCAATTTTCCCCCCAAACATTTTCCTTGACAATTTATAATTGCTCGTGTGTACGGTTGGACAAGTTTTCCTTGACGGCAATGGTCGCGTAATAAGCCTCGGAGATGATCTTGTCAACTTTCCTTGACGACTAACACACGAACAATTTTCCTTGTTCAAAAGCTGGCACGACTAGCTTTTGAACAAGGCTCCTTGTCAAGGAAAAACTTGTCAATTAATGTTGTACACACGAACAAATAAAAGTTGTCAAGGAAAAAGTTGTCAAGGAAAACTTGGTCGTCTGTGCGGCGCTTAACTGTCCTGTGCATGTTGTGTTGTGCGGTGCGGCATTATGATGAGTTCCTGTGTTGCTGTTGCGCTTTTCTGAGCTGTACTATATATGCTGCATTGAGTTGGATGGTGTCGACTGTTTTGCTGTGCTGTGCTGTGCTAAATTCTGTTAAAATTTGTGCTCTTGTTGCGCTTTGTAGATTTGAGTTGCGCATTATTGTACATGTACAGGTATGTTCTGCAAAAAAACTTGCCCAGCTTTCTTATATGCTATGTTAATGTACAGTAACATACCTGCGTCGGAAAATTATGCTTATATCTAATTGTTATACCTAATCCAATACCTCAATATCAATGGGACTTTCGTCTTTTGCAAATGATTTCATGGCATCCAGAATTGGACGAAAACCTTTATTTAACATACATTTAAAACAAATGTGAACAAATAATCCCCAAATCAATTAGTTTAATATTCATGCAATGTTTGGATAAAAATGCTTCAAATTTAGTCATCTACCCTACCAGTACAACGACATATATTGCCGTCAAAACCATCTTCAATCTTTTGTTTTGTTGGCTGACAATCTTCGGAAAGCAAACTAGAATAAAAACACATAAAGCCAGATTCAAGTTTGCCCCTATGTGACCCCATACTGCCATTTGCAAGCCACCGTTAGGCGTGCGGTGTTTTTCACGTTTGTTACGTGGTGTTTTTCCACGTTTGTTACGTTGTCTTATTTGAAAGAACACTTAAAATGATAGAATAACGTATATTTTGCAGTTTTTCGTTTCCTTGCTTCGTTGTTGAGATACTTCAGTTTGTTTGAAATGTAAATTAAACAACTTGACGTCATATGTGCATAATGAGTTATCAGAGAAGGTTATATATCTTTGCTATTATCAAACATAATCACTTGAAAATTCTACATGTTTGGCGTTGTGAGAGAAACACACGCACATACTGTACTTCCTTCGAATTAAGTTTGGTTTGATAATAGAAAAGATATATAACCTTCTCTGATAACTCATTATGCACATGTGACGTCAAGTTGTTTAATTTACATTTCAAACAAACTGAAATATCTCAACAACGAAGCAAGGAAACGAAAAACTGCAAAAGTGTTACTTTATCATTTTAAGTGTTCTTTCAAATAAGACAAACTTAATTTTCGTTTCATGTGCACTTTAAATGTTGCAAGTTCCACCGGAAAACGTTGAACATTAAACAAAAAACCAATCAACTTGCACCGTAATTTTTTAAAGAAACATAAAGAAGCGTACGCCTAATGGTGGCTTGAAAATGGCAGTAAGGCATCCCTTGTCTCCAAGTACACGCGTAAAAATCTCGCAAGTTGTTAGAGCATTGTTGCATGAACAATGCTGTAACAACTTGTTGACATATGTGAACAACATTGATAAATGAACAACATTGTTCATCATTGTTTCAACAAGTTGTTACAGCTTGATGAAACAACAACCGTTGTTCACGCATGTACAACCAAAGAACGTGTTGATACATCAACCATGTTCACCATTGTTGTAACATTGTTGTTCATCGTTGTTATTTCGTCATGCTGTTACAACAAGTTGTTCAAACCATAAGTGACAACTTGTTGACAACTTGTTCACGGCGAGCAGCACAACATTGTTTACGCCTGTTGACAACCGTGAACAAGTTGTGCGTTTTTAGGTGTATCCTTGTACATGTTCATTTCAACATTACCTGTACATATTCATGACCATTCCTGGAGTACAATAACCACACTGACTGCCATTATATTCTGCAATACGTTGTTGAATCGGATGGTAACCTTTGCGACTGCTACAAAAATCCATTAAAAGTGTGAGTTTTTGTTCATGTCTGATTTCATGTAATAATGTGATATACAGCACGATATGATGCATCTTACAGTACATACAAGTTACAAATTAAAACTGCTACATCTACATGTACAGTAAAATTGATGAACGTCTACCAAACGTCTGTTACATTACACCAAGCTCGCAAACGTACCACATGCACTACATGTAATATATCATACATGAGGAGGAGTGTTTCATCAGGTTATCCAAACACTGAGACATTTGTTGAAAACCGAGGCGAAGCCGAGGTTTTTGAACAAATTTCAAAGAGCGTTTAACCAGTCATTAAAAGGTTGCAGGTTTGATACCTGTCTGGGGCTCAGAAACATTTTCTGAGTAATTGAGCTTAATGAACATCCACCAAATGCACAGTAAATTGCCAACAGTTTACCACCTTTTCACGTTGCTCTATCCAAAACATTGTCTACGCAACACTCTACATTTTTACACTCTCAGTTGTTACCTTCCCAAGCCCTCAGTTGTAGTAATCTTAAAACCATCAACAGCGTGCAATGCAAACAGGCACTAAAAATGATAAAGACAATGTTTATTGACCCACTGCTATCTTGTTTTTGACCAGCTTGAGCAGGAATCAGTTAATCAGTTGTTAATCCATTCCTGCCTAGGATGTCTGAAGGTTCTCCCTTTGACTCATAAACTACTGTATTAACTGATCAGTTTTAGAAGTCAACTTACACTGTTCACAGCCTGTGTTTTTGGTGTGTTTGTAACAGGATCAGGTTTTGTCAAAGCAACAATGCAACAACCACACCCTCCTTCTTGGCATGTCACCTTGGTTCCTTAAAACACACAAAATCATGTTCAGCCAATAATGTTGATGATTATGATGATGATGATAATGATGATTATGAAGATGATTAAGATGATGACAATGATGATAATCACATTGATGATGATGATGATGATAATGATAATCAATGATGACAATGATCAATGATGATGATAATCAATGATGATTGATGATAATGATCAATGATGATGATGATTTATAATCATGTTGTTGTTGATGATGATAATCAATGACAATGATCAATGATGATGATGTTAATCATGTTGATGATAATGATAATCAAGATGACCAAAGTAAAATATTTTGTTCCCTCGTTCGCTATGGTTATGCAAATTACAGGTCGAGAAAGTATAAATTTCAGTGCTCTACTGCTATATTTCTTTCTTTCAGCTTTTGAAATTGCACAGTAGTTTTTCGACGTATGGAGAATGCCACCTCGTCGTCCTAGAAAAGAATTGGACTCGAAACGAATACAAAACTCGCTCCGAGCGAACATTCTAACTTCGGTAAGTTCTTGTATTAATTTTGACCAGCATATCAATCTGTGTGAAGATACCAAAGGAACACGGTAATTTAAACTACGTATTTTCTATCCATGTTTATGTTATAGATTACTGACGATCTACGTGCAGTAGGATGTCGCGCTACTTGGAGGGTAAGCGACGACGATTTAAAACTAGCTACGAACCAGATTACGTCGAAACGGTTGCAATTGGACGAGGCTCTTACTGGTATGCACGGCGTTCAATTTTTCTTCTCATGTATATCTAGTGTATGCTCGAATGCGAAAGAAGCTAAAGGTCCTAGCGGTGAACAGCACGATGTTGAGGAAGAGGAGAAAAGCTATCCAGCCATTGGCTATTTCATAGTTTATCGAGAAACAGAGACGTGTAGCGAGAATTTATTATTTGCTGCACTGCACAACCAGGATATGGAGCCTGCAATACGACCAATCAAGACCAGGGCGAGAAAGTCGACAAACGACATAATGGAGAAGGCTGCTAGACAGTTGTTTTTGGTGCTGAAAGACCACAATAATTCAATGGTCCAAGAAATTGTTGACATCTCTAACGCCTTTTGTTATGAACACGCGGCTCAAACAACCTCTGCCGAAGACGACGATACGCACTTCACAACTGAACCAACGCATTTCCCGACAACTCCATGCCGTCTTGTGGTGGTAAATCAGCACGAGTTTAATGAGAAGTTGTACACAGCTACAGAGATGCTTCAATCCGACGGCCTGCTGGTAGAAATAGATTCTACTACTAATGTGAACTTGCGACCGCCTTGTTTCTCTGCCCCTAATGCAGTCGCGTTGACTATGAAGAAAATTGAAAGAGTTATGAAATTATGCCATCACGCCTTATACCGTTCTGATATCTACGCCAAGCCACCGAACGCAAGAATAACCTACGTAAAAATGATGGACGCAAAGAGCTATCTCCATAAGCTTTTAACCAACCAGACAATCCAAGAGGACGTTCTGAAGCATTTTCAAGTGCTTGAAAGACTTCTCTGCCATCCAGCCTGCGAGATGATCGAACAAATAAAGTTCGACCTGGACCTTATAGAAGTATCGAATGGTTATTGTTTGGCAATAAGTTCAAAGACCTTCATAGAATGTCCGATAACTGAATGCCAACGTGGAAAATTATCACCACGCGCGTTTGTTCCGTACGACTGTTCCACCCCACCAGAACCGCTGTATTTCCGAGAAGGTACGTTCTGATTTTTGAATTGCGCATATCTTTGCAATAGTCTACCTGCAGACCTCCGATCATCGCAGTTACTGCAATTATAATTTAAAAACTGCCGCCTTTGGACTTTTACATTGCAATTATGCAAAACAGTACATTCTTATTTTTAATTTAAGTCTGTGAGTTATTGGTTTACTTATATAGTCTGTACTCTATTGTACTCCACTGTACCCTACTCTACTCTATTGTACTCTATGGTACTCTGCTGTACTATACTCTACTCTACTGTTCTCTACTGTTCTCTAGTGTACTCTACTATACTCTACTATACTTTATTGTACTCTACTCTGCTGTACTTTACTTTACTCTACTGTACTCTACCGAACTGTACTTTACTCTACTTTACTCTACTGTACTCTACTGTACTCTAATGTACTCTACTCTACTCTACTCTACTCTACTCTACTCTACTCTACTCTACTCTACTCTACTCTACTCTACTCTACTCTACTCTACTCTACTCTACTCTACTCTACTCTACTGTACTAGATTTCACTTTTCAGTACTGGACTGGACTGTATCTTATCAGAATTGTACTGTTCTGATGGTTTTACCGCGTTTTATTAAACTTTGTTCTATGTTTATGTCTAAGGTATCTTGAACTCGTTCAGCGAAGTTGGTGTCAGGGTGAATTTTCTTAACAAAGTGTACCAGTGCCTCATGGCATCACGAATGCCACAAAAAGTAAAAAAGCTTGTAGTTGCTGGACCCAAAGATTCTGGCAAGACGTCGTGGGCCGCGATATTCCATCGTCTTATTCCGGCAGCATGCATTGCTTCCATAACAAGTGAAGGGCGGTTTTCTGCATCTATGATTACGGAGGATACACAATTGGTGTTCGTGGACGAGTGGTCTGAGCGTACCCTTCACTCTGATCTCGCGAAGACCATATTACAAGGTGGATGGATGGTTACGGCGATAAAACATGGGCCACCTAAGTGCGTAATGAACAATAGTCCATATTATATCACAACGAATCACGTGCCCGACTTCCGTCAAGAGGACGACAACGTGAAACGGCGAATCGTAGTCTTCACCACAACATCTTTGCCACAAACCATACCTGGAGTGGACCGTTGGATATTCGACCACGCCATGGACTGTCTGGCATGGATCATCGACGAAATCAACGCCCATCACCACCTGATAAATGCAGAAGAACTGTGGTATGAGCCAGACAACAATCGACAAACGACAATCGAAATCAATGAAGGAGAGGCACTGTTCGAAAGCAGTAATATGCGCGAAATTTGCAATTCGGATATCAAAGAATTCACCAGTTCGTCCCCTAGCCAGGCTGACGTCATTCATAGAAGCTTTACCGCTGAAGCGCGTTGTCGACGTCTTGCACGAAAGAGGCGTGCGAATCGTTCAAATCTCAGTGGCGACGAGGAGTCCTTCGAAGACGAACTATTCCCTCTTCCCGCGTCTCAGTGTAGCACCGACAACGGTAACGCACCTCCCACCAAAGACGATCCCCTTTCGATCACTTTCGCTGAGTCAAATATAAGCCAAGAATCATTTGATGAACAGGATAACTTCGACAGGACACTGATCGAAACATTGGCTCGTGACGAAGACCGAGAATCTCATCGCGAAGATCAAATCGCCCATGCGCATGTATCTGGCCCGCAATATACTACAATGTCCAATGAGCTGGATCAGTTGTCTACAACGCTTATCCAACCACTCGTTGCTAGCGAAGACCCAAAATCGTGCCGTGAAAAACAAACCGTTACCGAAACATGTGCTCGTGATACGACAGAAGAATTAGGATGCGGCTCGCCTACAGGTTTAAACAAGTCAGATATGGAGAGGCCTGATCGATCAAGCCTGCTCCAACCAGCTGGTCCTGCACAGGAGACTGCGGAATGCAACAAAGAAAGCGACAACAAAGGGACATTATTTGGTGCGCAGTTTCCCACGGAATCTCACTGGATCATGAACGACAAAAAGTACCTCGCTGAAGTTGCTCATCTAATCGAATCGAACTTTTGCACAGATGTTAACAGAGTTCACGTAACCTCTTTTATACAACGGAAGAAAAGAATGCAGTTAAAAAGAACCAAAGAACAGAGGGACTTTTGGGTAGAAGCGAACCCTGAAACTGACGCATGGATGGTGGTTATCGGCGAACAACGGGAAGTGTTTGATCTAAAGGCTTTCGCAGCGGCATACCCAGACATCCAGAAATACCTTGAGCGTCTTAGAAAGATGGTTAATGTTCAGGTCCTGCCCTGTTCTTGTCCACTCGCTAAGGTATTGGCGGATAGTAAAAAACAAACCGGCGAAACTTCAGAACAAGTTGAAACGGGTGACACAGAAGATATGGACAGCCAAGGACTGCCAAGACGTCCTCAACTTAGCTCGCAGACTTATTGGAGAAAAATCAAGGGTTGGAGGCCATGGTAATCCGCGTTTTCTGCATAAAACTTTCTGACTTGTTCTCATAAATATAATTATTAAACTTTTTTTTTGTGACACGTTTTAAATAAGAGAATATATCTTATCCGTAAATGTTGAATTAAAAGAAATTGTTCAGCGTTTACGGAGTATCTATTGTTTGTGTCCATTTTATTGATTGCCAACAGGAAATTCTGTCTGTATGTCCTGCTCTTCAAAAAATGTTGATACTTTCGTTTAGAATTCAGAAACATCAATACCTTTATATCCATATGTTTACCTACCTACCTATCTAATCTCACCTAATCCTAATCTAACGGTAATCTAATGGTCATCTAAGGCTAATCTGATCTAATCTAATTTGATCTGATCTAATCATCTAATCTAAATCATCTGATCTAATCTATCTAATCTATCTAATCTAATCTAATCTAATCTAATCTAATCTAATCCTCTAATCTAATAATCTAATCCTCCAACCCTCTAATCTAATCATCTCATCCAATCTAATCAAATCAAATCTAATCTAATCTAATCATCTAATAAAATAAAATAATCTAATCTAATCTAATCCTCTAATCTAATCATCTAATCAAATCATCTAATCTAATAATCTAATCTAATCTAATCTAATCTAATCTAATCTAATCTAATCCTCTAATCTAATAATCTAATCCTCCAACCCTCTAATCTAATCATCTCATCCAATCTAATCAAATCAAATCTAATCTAATCATCTAATAAAATAATCTAATCTAATCTAATCCTCTAATCTAATCAAATCATCTAATCATATAATCTAATAATCTAATCTAATCTAATCTAATCTAATAATCTAATCTATTCATCTAATCAGATAATCTAATCTAATCATGGAATCTAATCACCTAATCTAGTCTAATCTAATCATCTAATCTAATCTAATCTAATCTAATCTAATCTAATCTAATCTGATCTGATCTGATCTGATCTGATCTAATCTAATCTAATCTAATCTAATCTAATCTAATCATCTAATCAGATAATCTAATCTAATCATGGAATCTAATCATCTAATCTAATCTAATCATCCAATCTAATTTAATCTAATCTAATCATCTGATCTAATCTATCTAATCTAATCTAATCTAATCTAATCTAATCTAATCATCTAATCTAATCTAATTTAATCTAATCTAATGTAATCTAATCATCTAATCTATTGGTCGGGTGTAATGTAATCATCTAACCTAGTCCTCTAATCTAATCACCAAAACTTATTAGTTGGTATACAAAACGACCGGCTACCTGGCTACTAGATATAAACCTTAGTAAAATTGACCGGCTACCGACCGGCTACCATGCGAAAACGACCGGCTACCGTACATGGTAGCCGGTGGCTCGGATTAAATCTAATCCTATGTAAATGAACCCAAACTTATTAGTTGGTATACAAAACGACCGGCTACCTGGCTACTAGATATAAACCTTAGTAAAATTGACCGGCTACCGACCGGCTACCATACGAAAACGACGGGCTACCGTACATGGTAGCCGGTGGCTCGGATTAAATCTAATCCTATGCAAATGAACCCAAACTTATTAGTTGCTATACAAAACGACCGGCTACCTGGCTACTAGATATAAATCTTAGTAAAATTGACCGGCTACCGACCGGCTACCATACGAAAACGACGGGCTACCGTACATTGTAGCCGGTGGCTCGGATTAAATCTAATCTTATGCAAGTGAACAAAGTAAATCCTGCTTCGTTTGCATATAAGATTAGATTTAATCCGAGCCACCGGCTACCATGCACGGTAGCCGGTCGTTTTCGTATGGTAGCCGGTCGGTAGCCGGTCACTTTTACTAAGGTTTATATCTAGTAGCCAGGTAGCCGGTCGTTTTGTGTACCAACTAATAAGTTTGGGTTCATTAGCATAGGATTAGATTTAATCCGAGCCACCGGCTACAATGTACGGTAGCCCGTCGTTTTCGTATGGTAGCCGGTCGGTAGCCGGTCACTTTTACTAAGGTTTATATCTAGTAGCCAGGTAGCCGGTCGTTTTGTATAGCAACTAATAAGTTTGGGTTCATTTGCATAGGATTAGATTTAATCCGAGCCACCGGCTACAATGTACGGTAGCCCGTCGTTTTCGTATGGTAGCCGGTCGGTAGCCGGTCAATTTTACTAAGGTTTATATCTAGTAGCCAGGTAGCCGGTCGTTTTGTATAGCAACAAATAAGTTTTGGTTCATTAGCATAGGATTATATTTAATCCGAGCCACCGGCTACCAATGTACGGTAGCCGGTCGTTTTCGTATGGTAGCCGGTCGGTAGCCGGTCAATTTTACTATGGTTTATATCTAGTAGCCAGGTAGCCGGTCGTTTTGTATAGCAACTAATAAGTTTGGGTTCATTTGCATAGGATTAGATTTAATCCGAGCCACCGGCTACAATGTACGGTAGCCCGTCGTTTTCGTATGGTAGCCGGTCGGTAGCCGGTCAATTTACTAAGGTTTATATCTAGTAGCCAGGTAGCCCGTCGCTTTGTATAGCAAGTAAGTTGTTGATCATTTGCATGGGAATAGAATTTATGATGAGAGAAGTTTTTGTTCGAATAATTGCAACAAGCAAACGTAAAATAAAGGAGGTTATCCCTGCCGAACAATATATAGTCCGCAGTGGGAATTTGGCTATTGCTGCTATAAGTATAAATATTCGAAATTTCGCATAATAAAGCTGCACTAGAAACCGTTTTAGTTCGCCGTTTAATGCCGCAACGAGATGCTGCTGGTGAATGGAAATCCTTGGACGGGGCTTTCAAGAAAGCAAGAAGACTTCACTTTGATGAAGACGAGCACGGTTTACATCACTGCCCGGTCCCTGAATGCGACCACCCAGGCTTCACTAGTCCTCGAGGTTGTCGGAAGCATGTGAATATAAAGCATCCTTGGTACAAATATTTCGACAAGAAACCGAGAATCGTAACCGTTTCACTGCAAGCAAAGTCCGATGTCAAGACGACAAGGAATAAACTGACAATCCCTTGCTGTTCGTCCGAAAATGAGTTTTCTCGTTCGTTTGTGCTTTGGTTACAGAGTACTGCTGGTGGTGGCCAGACAGAAAAACAAGCAGACATCTCGGTCACGCGAGCTCTTAAGTTCATTAAATTTTGTTGTTTACAGTGGGGAGAAGATGAATCAACGGTGCTATCGACCGTTGAATTCATCGATTATTTTCTCGGTTGTTCCAAATTATTAACCGGTTTTCTCGATGACCTCCAGTCTACATGGAAAATGGGTCAATCCGGTCAACTAGGTTACGTAAGAAGCATTTCGGAATTGTTAGATTTTCGTAAGTTTAATTCGCCACCAGGTTCGGTGCTCCAGAATTTCTCAGTAACGGAAGTATATATAAAACGAGCAAAGAAGTGCCTTGCCAAACAAATGCGATCACACTGGACTGCAGATCTTGATTTAGAAACTCTGGAATCTAGAAGAAGCTGGGCGTCTTTAAGCGAATTGCAGGTGGTCATACCTTTTCACATTAATCGCTACAAGGAAATGTTAGAAGATTGTAGGAAAGGATCGACAGTTGTAACTGCAACTAACTTAACATTTGCTACGCGATTTCTCGCAGTGTTCATGTTTTTCAAAGTAAAGGGCTGTCGACCTATGACCTATCTACACTTAACCGTCGGTATGTTCGAAAGCGCGAAACGTCACGAAGGAATGGTCGATCAGACCATATTTAAAACGGCGAAAAAGTACGGTTTCAACTCTTTATATTTCGACGAAGTCAGCATGGCAGTTGTTGACGACTACGTTCGCTTCGTTAGACCTTTACTCCAACCAAAATGCGACTACTTGCTTGTAAATCGAAATGGTACACAATTTCAGAAACTAACTGAAGTTTTAAGCATTCTAGTGTTTCAAGCCATCGGAAAATATATCCATCCGACAAGATACAGGCAAATAATAGAAACGGAAAGTACACTTTCGCTGGACGTAGACGAACAGAAAACGGTCTCGGAAGACCAGAAACACAGTTCAAACGTCGCCCGGGTACATTACCAAAAGTTACGCTCAAGAGACGTGGCCATGAGAGGACGAACGTGCATGGAAAAGTTGCGTGGAGTCGAAGGTGTAGTGATGGACAGTTGCGTGGAACAGTTAAAAGGACAACCTTCCGCCAGCGGCAGCAGTTGCAGTGAAGAGTCTCAGGCGCACGAGCCCGTTAATGAAGATCCAACGTTTTTGGAGGAGCCGAGACGAAAAAAGAGAAAAGAAGCCGTAAGATTTAGTAAACGAGAGGACGACTTTATCAGAAAAGGACTGCAGAAGTTTGGACCACGGTGGTCCTCTATCTTGCGCCATCACGAATTTGATTTTCATGCCGGTAGAGAGGCAAGAACACTAAGGATGAGAGCGCTGGCAATAAAATTACTTTAAAGAATAACACACGCATTTAAAGATTAATAATGTATATAATGTAAATGTTATTTGTGAAAAATATTCATTCTTATAAAATGAAAATGACTTGAATCCTTCTTTTGTGATTTAAAAATACTTGCTCATGCACATGAAATTTCATCTTATACGAAATTACGAACAGCAAGCTACCTGGCTATTAGATATAAACCTTAGTAAAAGTGACCGGCTACCGTACATTGTAGCCGGTGGCTCGGATTAAATCTAATCCTATGCAAATGAACCCAAACTTATTAGTTGCTATACAAAACGACCGGCTACCTGGCTACTAGATATAAACCTTAGTAAATTGACCGGCTACCGACCGGCTACCATACGAAAACGACGGGCTACCGTACATTGTAGCCGGTGGCTCGGATTAAATCTAATCCTATGCAAATGAACCCAAACTTATTAGTTGCTATACAAAACGACCGGCTACCTGGCTACTAGATATAAACCTTAGTAAAAGTGACCGGCTACCGACTGGCTACCATACGAAAACGACCGGCTGCCGTACATGGTAGCCGGTGGCTCGAATTAAATCTAATCCTATGCAAATGAACCCAAACTTATTAGTTGGTATACAAAACGACCGGCTACCTGGCTACTAGATATAAACCTTAGTAAATTGACCGGCTACCGACCGGCTACCATACGAAAACGACCGGCTACCGTATACATGGTAGCCGGTGGCTCGGATTAAATCTAATCTTATGCAAATGAACCAAAACTTATTGGTTGATTATTTTTATTATCATTATTATTGATTATTATTATTATTATTACTATTATTATTGTTATTATTATTATTATTATTATTATTATTTTTATTATTATTATTATTATTATTATTATTATTATTATTATTATTACTATTATTATTATTATTATTGTTATTATTATTATTATTTTTATTTTTATTATTATTATTATTATTATTATTATTATTATTATTATTATTATATTATTATTATTATTATTATTATTATTATTATTATTATTATTATATTATTATTATTATAATATATATCTGTAATTATTGTAAGTTAAATTGTTTTTTTCTGAATGAAACTGTATTTTTTAACTTTGGATGTACATTTTAACTAATTTAATATTTGAACGGATTTTATATATTTTTAATTGAACTAACTGACACTAATTGATTGATATTATTGAAAAAGTGTACTAAGTATTAATATTATTATTATTATTATTATTATTATTATTATTACATTATTATTATTATTATTATTATTATTATTATTATTATTATTGTAGCCGGTGACTCGGATTAAATCTAATCTTATGCAAGTGAACAAAGTAAATCCTGCTTCGTTTGCATATAAGATTAGATTTAATCCAGCCACCGGCTACCATGTTCGGTAGCCGGTCGTTTTCGTATGGTAGCCGGTCGGTAGCCGGTCACTTTTACTAAGGTTTATATCTAGTAGCCAGGTAGCCGGTCGTTTTGTATAGCAACTAATAAGTTTGGGTTGATTTGCATAGGATTAGATTTAATCCGAGCCACCGGCTACAATGTACGGTAGCCCGTCGTTTTCGTATGGTAGCCGGTCGGTAGCCGGTCAATTTACTAAGGTTTATATCTGGTAGCCAGGTAGCCGGTCGTTTTGTATACCAACTAATAAGTTTGGGTTCATTTGCATAGGATTAGATTTAATTCAAGCCACCGGCTACAATGTACGGCAGCCGGTCGTTTTCGTATGGTAGCCGGTCGGTAGCCGGTCACTTTTACTAAGGTTTATATCTAGTAGCCAGGTAGCCCGTCGTTTTGTACACCAACTAATAAGTTTTGGCGATTAGATTAGAGGACTAGATTAGATGATTACGTTACTTCAGACCACTAGATTAGATAATTAGACGTTTCTGGTATGGAAAAATACGATTGCCTCACCCCTATACAATGCAACTATGAAACCCTAACCCTAATCACGAATAACGAAATTAACCCTAATAACGAAATCGTTATAAGTAAAGAGGAACTACGAGTTCCTATTTTAGGAACTATTAGTTCCTTTTAAGGGAACAAGAGTACCCATTTGCGGAAGTGTTGCTTCCCAAAGGGAGACCGCATTGTTGTTCCGCTTTCAAACATGGGAACCAACTGTTCCTAATTTGGAAAGGAGAACGCCTTGTTCTTTTTTGATCCGTTCCCATTGGGAAACGGACCAAATAATTGTGTTCCCAAAGTAATGTCGGAACTAAATGTTCCGCTCGACATGGTACCGAAAATCAAAACAACGCTTTATTGCTTGCAAAGTCGAATTTAAATTCCGCTCTCATTTGACTGGCGGGGCATCCGATTTTGTGTTTGATCGATAATCGAAATCCCAATGAACCATTTTACCATTTGTAACGATGGTTTTCTCAATAGGTCTCTGAGACAGCTACTGTGTAGCTTAGAACAATGAAACTAGAAGGAACAAATTTATGGAAACGATAGATGATGATGATAATGATCAATGATCAATGATGATGCTTTATAATCATGTTGTTGATGATGATAATCAATGATAACAATGATAATGATCAATGATGATGATGATAATCATGTTGTTGTTGATGATGATAATAATCATGTTGATGATAATCAATAATGATAATCATGTTGATGATGATGTTGATTATGGTGACAATGATGATGATAATCAATAATAATGATAATCATGTTAATGATGATGTTGATTCTGATCATTAATGATGATGATGATGATAATCACATTGATGTCGATGATGATATTGTTGTTGTTGTTTTTTATGACCATCACCATTATAACATAATTTAGTTAATAATAACCTTTCAGGCCAGGTTGTGATCTCAACCATTCATTTAATGATGTTTTAGCACTTGCATTAGAAATGCTATACTTCACACCATTCACTTCTACTTCAATTACATTTGTTGATTTTTCCATTGTATTATATTAGTCTATAATATTAACAAATAAAAAAAATGAAATTTCTTCACGTTAGATTGTACTGTACATGACAATCAAATGGAAATTGAAACTTGTGTTGAAAAGTAACTCACAGTTGCAGACCTGCCAACCTAATAGTGAGAAAAATGCAAAAATAGTGAGAAAACAATGTTCATGTTCAAATCAATTCATTTTGCTTTTTTCCCATGTAATAGTTTTAACAAATACAGTGGTGCTGTATTAATAAAAGATAAGACTTTTTGTTGTTTTTTTGGTTTTGTTTTATTTGACAATGGTATATACCATCGTCAAAATGGCGGATGTGGAAATGAATTTTTCATGACTGCTAAATTACTGCATTACTTAGTCAGTTGTCCTACATCTACAAGTACAGACTATACAATCTATGTCCATATTTATTTTGTCGCTAAATTTCGGTAAATTAAAATACTGAAATCATAACAACGAAGAATCTAATTTTCATTTATCGTGAGAATTGAGTACAGAATTGTGAGACCGTGAGATTGTAGTCAAAATCACGGCAAAACCTTGAGACTTGGCAGATCTGCAGTTGCCACTGCACTGTTGGACAGTTTGTTTATATTATATTTTGATGTTAATTTTCATTGTTCTTACAGGTACAGCAATTTACGGCAAGTGAAATTGACACCCACATTTCTAGCTTATTGGGGGTTTCTGAGACAGGCAACTCACTATTTTGATAAACAACAACTTTTAGGCAGGGCTGCCAATAAGAGGGAGCAGAGAGAGGGGAATTCCTACCAGCCATATCTTACCATATCATTGTTTAACACTTTCATTCCCACCGGTGCCATTTGGCACTTTCTACAATTTTAATCATCAAGGGAAGACCTTGGCAAATTTCAATGGCGGTGGGTGTTAAAAGCAAATATAGAAAATGACTGCGGAAGGCAAAAATCCGGAAAATGGCCAGCCTAAGCCTGCCTCTAATCCCAAACATTCAAATGTAAACCTCTTTTTATAGCTGGGGTTCACATAAACTTTAGATCTCTCCCATCTAGTAAACTTAATCTTGTATTTGCATCAGGCTTAGGCTATGTAAACAACCCACAGACAACCAGAGCAGTTGTTGCAATGTTGCAAATGACACAATAGTTTACAACAAAATTATGCAAGAGAAAACATAATACCTGTCATCATCATTCATTTTCTTGAACAAGAATCACATACGATGTATAATTTACGCTCACTTTAAGTCTTTAAGCTTTAGTTTGACTGTTTGAGCAATTCCAATAATTTAGTTTGACTGTTGGAGTCCAATAATTTTGCGCCAACCCCACACACTGATCTCAAATAATGAGCTATCATTTCCTTCAAATTATGAAGCTTAACCAACTACTAAAACCACCATCTGATTAGACAACCTTTTTAAACGAAACCTCACCCCCATACCCCCCCCGGAAACCCTAAACCTAATCACACCCCCCGGAAACCCTAAACCTAGCCACAACCCCCCGGAAAAATGTCCCACCTCTCATACCCCGACCACAACACCCCTATAGAGTTTTTACCTTTATGTGTTCAAGTTTAACATCCCGCTTGTAAAATGGTTTTATTGGATGGTTAAGCTTCATAATTTGAAACCGATGATACCTCAAATAATATACTACTCATTATATTATTTGAGATCAGTGACCCCACCTCTCCTGTATGATAGACGAAGGTTTACCGAACTGTTCCGAACCTTTTCCGAAGTATAAGACATCTAAGATGGCGTCCGGAAGTTTTGCCTACTCTTTGTCCGTCTTTTTTGTAGCATTGCTTGCTTTTGATCTACTCATCGTCCAAGCAAAATCTGAGCCTGAAAGTAAAGCCAGGATACCCCGCATTGCTATCATTGGTAGCGGTATTGGCGGCTCCTCTGTCGCTCATTTTGTGCGGGAAATTTTTGGCGAAATTTTTGCTCAAATTCAAGTACTCGAACGCACTGACAGAGTGGAAAGATATATGAAGCTGGTGGAAGTATTATTCATCCAGAAAACTTATACATGAAGATGTTTATCAAGGAACTGGGTGAGAAAATTTAGAAAGACATAAACAACGAATTTCTGTCAAGTCCATTGGCATTGCAAGTGACGCAAGAGGTTCATGTAGTCCTAGTTGCGGCCGGCCAATGCAGTGCGTCATTTCTTTGCGAACGTCGCGCATTTCAGTAATATACCTAGTATATACAGTTCCAAGGAAGAGCATAATAACATTGTGACCTCCCAACTCCATCTGGCATATTAAATAAACAATAGTCGTTTAATAAACAATTATTGAATGAGGTTGAGCATGATATCGAGAATTATCAAGGACGAGGTTTGTGTTATCCACCGAAGCCGAAGGCTGAGGTGGATAACACAAACCGGGGCCTTGATAATTCTCGATATCATGCGAAAACCGAATCCAATAATTGTTTTATTATATATTCAAAAACTATACTCTTCGTGCTTTTACTATCTTTCTCTGAGAGCAACGTCATTTCAGCAGCTGAAATAACGCGTCAGCTTCCAGATACGGAGAATTAGCGGGGCGTTTTGGCCAATCACGAACGAGAATAAAGTTTGAATATATAATAATATGTATTCAAGAGTGCAAATCAATTCCTTGGGCATCAGAAACCCGCAGATTGCGCAACTGTTCCGTCGATGCGTATCCGGATTTTTTTGAAAACGCAACTTTTTCTGACGGATTGGCCTTCCCGTCCACACGTAAACGATAAAACGGGCATCAAAAACGGAACTTTTCGAAGACGGTCTCCAAAGTGGAACTTTTTGCAAACGTCTTTCCTGTTCTCGTGTGGACGCCGATTTTTTTTAAAACGGAGAAAAAAGTTGCGTTTTTAGACGAAAACGGTTACGTGTGAACAAGACCTTACCGTTTACAAGCTTTAACACTTTGTGGCGTGACCTCTCCCTGTGCTGAGTAAAATCGTCTGGTGTTAGCCAGAACGAACTTTAAAGACTTGTCGTCAGGCTTCAACGTGTTAACAGCGGGAAATGATTCCATTTCCCCTCCACCAGCAGAACGCAATTATCAATGAGTTCTCCTTTTTTATCTTTCCAGGTCTTGGCACTAAATCAGATATTCGTATTTTTTCTCTATACAATGGTGATAATCTTGTGTTTCAAACCAGCACATGGTCTTGGTTGACTTCTGTGAAATTGTTGTGGCGTTATGGTCATGGTTTAATTAGCATGGACTGTCTCACAAAAGATCTATTGAAAAAATTCTCTAACATCTACACACTTCAGGAACAGGGCAAAGCATATGAAACTGTTCCTGAATTGTTGCGAGCTATGGGTGGAGATGAATTCTACAACTTGACCCAAATAACCACTTGAAGATACTTACAGGACTATGGTTTATCAGAGCTGTTGGTGGATGAAATAGTTACAGCTATAACCAGAATAAACTATGGACAAAGTACAGAGATGAATGCATTTTCAGGCAAAGTATATTCTGAAAATTAAAATGGTATATGATGCACCTCTAAGATAGAGTAAAGTAGTATATGGTGCACCTTTAAGATAGAGTAAAGTGGTATATGGCGCACCTTTAAGATAGAGTAAAGTAGTATATTGTACACCTCTAAGATAGAGTAAAGTAGTATATGGTCCACCTCTAAGATAAAGTAAAGTAGTATATGGTGCACCTTTAAGATATAGGGTGAAGTAGTATATGGTGCCCCTCTAAGAGTAAATTAGTATATGGTGCATCTCACAGAGTGAAGTAGTATATGGTGTACCTCTAAGATAGGGTAAAGTAGTACACACAGTAGATCACAGTTAAGATGTTAGGTGTTGATTTTATGGAGGGAGGAAAGCTGGAAAACCCGGCGAAAAACCCTTGAAGGCGGAAGCACAGGAAAGATCAACTACAACTCTACTCTACTCACATGAGTTCCAAGCCCGACAACAGAGACATTCCCAAGCGGTCACCCATCCAAGTACTAACCTCGTATAACCGGGCTTAACTTATTGGTGAGAGACAGCGCGCTAGCAGCATCACCCGTGGTCCCCTAGTTCGTTATATTGTTATTACCGTAATACTAAACAGCTATATATTTCTCCTTTATGTTGTTCACGTTTTGAGGATGTATTGGACATACTGGAAAGACTAACACCTTTAGATTTCTGTCTACCAGAAGACCTCGCCATTCGACATCTTACAAGAGCCAATGAAGCTTTTGGAGAAAGTTATTGATTTAGAAATATAGGACAATTTATCGTCCTTATAGGACTTAAAATGCAAGGACACACCAACATTAGCGCCATCTTGAAATTCGCATCAATGAACAACACGTGAAGAACAAACTTATGATAATCCCTCAAACCTTGTCGCCGAAGAAATCATTTCACCAATACCTGCACCACTGTCTGTTAAAAAATATCGGACTACCATAGTCAGTAAGCATCGATTTCGGTCGACCAGGCCGTGTGCCCGCAAGGTATTCTAGTTGTTAACAGGAAGACAGCAAAGAAGATTAGAAAAATAAGAAAAATACCTCAGCCTCGGAAATCAGGTGTTCCAGCCTTATGTCGCTCGTGTGGCGCAAAACCCGACAACCATCAACATATATAGAAAGTAAACTGTAGTAGACCTTGTTTAGAAGGCCATAGGAGCTTGTCTTGCTGGAAAATACTGGCTAAGGCTAGGCTGCGACTCCGACAACATGTGCTTCTATGTTGCTGTACTTGACCACACTGACAATTTATTCATATGTAGTTTGTCAAATTTTATTCTGAAAAATTTTGCAATAATCAGACTCCTAGTGTGAAAGAAGTCTTACATATACTGCTTGTGCCGACATGGCAGGTAAGTTACTAAGTGTTCAACTCATCAAAAGATAAAAATTAAATAATTATATAAAATGAACTGGTTGTGGATTGTCTTTCATTTCAGAGATGAATACATTGGCATCACAATGTTACAGAAGTTTCATTTTATGCTGGTCTGCTTGAATTTAAATCCAATTTTCGTTGTATCTTACATGGACTACGTATTTTTGCGACAATTGCCTAGACTGGTTTCATACAGAATGTGTAGGAATAACATACTCTAAAGCACTGGAAATGCCGGAGTTTTATTGTCCTCCTTGCGAATTGAGGAATCCGTCGGTCCGTCCGTCCGTCCGACCCTTCGTTCGTTCGTTCGTTCGTTCGTTCGTTCGTTCGTTCGTTCGTTCGCTTGCCCGCCCGTCCGCCCGCCTCTGTCTGTCTGCCTGTCTGTCTATCTGCCTGCCTGCCTGTCTGTCTGTCTGTCTGTCTGTCTGTCTGTCTGTCTGTCTGTCTGTCTGTCTGTCTGTCTGTCTGTCTGTCTGTCTGTCTGTCTGTCTGTCTGTCTGTCTGTCTGTCTGTCTGTCTCTGTCTGTCTGTCTGTCTGTCTGTCTGTCTGTCTGTCTGTCTGTCTGTCTGTCTGTCTGTCTCTGTCTGTCTGTCTGTCTGTCTGTCTGTCTGTCTGTCTGTCTGTCTGTCTGTCTGTCTGTCTGTGTCTGTGTGTCTCTGTCTGTCTGTCTGTCTGTCTGTCTGTCTCTGTCTGTCTCTGTCTGTCTGTCTCTGTCTGTCTCTGTCTGTCTGTCTCTGTCTGTCTGTCTGTCTGTCTGTCTGTCTGTCTGTCTGTCTGTCTGTCTGTCTGTCTGTCTGTCTGTCTGTCTGTCTGTCTGTCTGTCTGTCTGTCTGTCTGTCTGTGACTGTCTGTCTGTCTGTCTGTCTGTCTGTCTGTCTGTCTGTCTGTCTGTCTGTCTGTCTGTCTGTCTGTCTGTCTGTCTGTCTGTCTGTCTCTCTGTCTTGTCTCGCTCATTCCTTTTATATTGTCTTACTTCTATATACTATAAAATCTCAACATTTACCAATTTGTTTATTTTAGGATCATGTTCAATATTTCTGATGACGAATTACCTGAAGCACCGCGACTACATACAATTAGATATTAATGCATGCTTATCTGTAAACCTTTGCATGAACAAACAATTTCTACCTGCACGTCTTCTTGCAGGAAGAACGATCAATGAATGACGAGAGACGTAGAAGAAGAAACCAAAGAAATAAAGGATATGTATAAAAATGTGGTAGGGCAGGTTGGTTGCAAACACCGTCCTTCTTTCATTAGTCCTCTTGGCTACTCGTTTGCTCCTTCAGCTTGTGTAAGTGTTTTGCTAACTCACTGCGACTACATACAATAATAGATATTAATGCTTATCTGTAAACCTTTGCAAGAACAAACAATATTTACCTATAGCACGTCTTCTTGCAGGAAGAACGATCGACGAACGACGAGAGAGACGTAGAAGAAACCAAAGAAACAACGGATGTTTAGAAAAATGATGTGGTGGAGCAGGTTAGTTGCAAACACGTTAAATTCACGTTTGTGTAGGTCACCTGAAAATACAACATGCAATCCTGTGGTGTTTTGGTTTTTATCATAGACTACGTTCTCCAAAGATACGCTACATTGCATTATTGCTGAAAAAGGAAAAATTGATTGGAATTTTTAAAGCATCGTTGCGGTGTTGCCACGGAAAGTACATTTTTGTCAGAGTTTAGGCGAGTGGGAAAAGCTAACCACCTACAGTAAATAAGAGCGGCAGAAAAAAGTTTCCTGTTGGGTGGACAGAGATATTTATCGGACATGTAAAGAAAACAAATCCTTACTGCTGCTTCAGCTTTACAGAGAACCGAATAAAGGAATTCAATAGCAGAGAGCACAGTCCCCTTATTTTCGTGGAAAAGCAGTTTGTCGTCATCCCGGTTCAGTTCAATCAAATAAGTGTAAACGGAGAGTCACAGTGTGCTACATTAACAACGTAAGTCACGACATTTCTTATATTTCGGCATGTCAAGTAAAAGGAGATCTAAGAAAAAAAGTAAGGGAAAAGCTTGCAAATGTTTGCCTGAACAAATACCACCATAGTCAACTTAACGCTCTTCAAAGTGACATATACGCTTCAGGTAACCGAGACTCCAGTACAACAAATGTCGGTGTCCTATATACGCAAAGTAAAAAGTTAAATCACAAAATCGAACTGCGACAACAGGGAAGCTATTCTAAGTAAGTGTTCTCCACCAGAAGGTAAAAATGGCCACCAAAATGGCCACCGGTCCTTGCAAAAAAATGTTCCAGGCTACGGCAGCGCTTTTCTCCCATCCTTCTTCAGGTGTTTTTGTGGACGGGAAACTTGATTGTCACTGAAAAGAAAAAATACTTGAAAAAAACAAACAAACTTGAAAAAAACTTGATTGTCATTGTCATTGTCTTGGAAGCTTATAAATTGCTCATTGTTGTCGATTTTAGCTCAAGCATAGTCAATCGAGATATGGTCTGGAAACTCGGCAAACTTCAAAGCGCCTATAATGAGCTGTGATTTTATGTTGAACCGTACCTTACACCGTGCACATCCTTTGTTTTAGGTTTATTAATATTAAAATAGCACGGTTGAGTGATTGAACTGAAACGTTGCTATTGGACAATTCATCATTATACTAAAATACAATGTGTTCAGTGACCGTGCACCGTGCACAAAAATGCATAAAGGCGAACAAAAAGATAGACCAAATACTTTAGCTGAGTTTCCAGACCATATCTCGATTGACTATGGCTCAAGTGACGGTCATATAAAAAAAAAATTACTTTGTTTACAGTTGAACATTCGTTTCGTAGATAGTCCTATGCAGAATTTTACAAGGAATCTAATGCCGTTTACAAATCGGACAAATTGGCAAATCAAGGTGTCATTTGATCTGAGTCAGGGAGCGCGCTAAGTGACGTCATATTAAAAAAAATAAAAATAAATTACTTTGTTTACCGTTGAACATTCGTTTCGTAGGTTGTCCTATGCAGAATTTTACAAGGAATCTAATACCGTTTACAGAATCTCCGTCTACCGATCAGAAAATATTTTGTTGCATGCAAATCAAGGTGTCATTTGATCTGAGTCAGGAAGCGCGCGTTACAAAATAGATGTTCAGAAAATTTAGAAAAATAATTGAAATTACATGTTGAATACCACTAGACGCAGAATTGTATAATGAATCGAACGGTATATTTGGATTACCTATCTACCGAGCAGAAAATTATTTAGATGGAGCGCGGTTTGTTTTTTATTATGTCTTAATATGCATGGAGCGAATGATATTAAAGTCTAGCGTTCTTAAAATATAATTTTACTTGAAGAAATGTAGTTTGTACGAACGTAAACGTCCTAAATTATCGACGGTGAATGATTATCTTGTGTTAAAGTTGGATTGAAACATTACTTTACGAAGTAGATTGCTGCTCGACCGCCGCCCCTGGAAGCCCCTGGAAGCGTCATTGCGAAATATTGCGGTGCCGAATTGGCAGCTTGGCAGTGAATTGGCAGCTGGCGAAATCAATACGTTTGTATAGATGGCGGCCAAGAACAAATGGACCTATTAGATGTTTTATTAGGTATTCGGATTGGAATCAAGGCAGGCGTGCAGGCTAACTCGTGCATGGGATATTGAAAGCTGGCGAAACACCCGTAAAAACATCAGAAGAATATGTAATGATGGGTGTCGTCTGGCAACGAAATCATAGTACTATGTTTTCTGTCATGCATGGATTTTCATCCATTGCTGGTTCAATAACGATCAAGGGACTGTATCCTTTCAATTTTATTTTCTAACGCTCTAAACACTCTTACACTCTCGCAATCTTAATACCGACAACTAACTAATTACGAAATACAACACAACACGTCTTTTATTGGCTTACATAACAACGTGCCTTTCATGCCTACAATATAAGGTAACAAGAACATGTATTGTTTATGACACTCCCCCTGTTTGACCTTATGGGTCAAGCATGCTTCGTGTCTTCCACTGTGCATCTACAGCAGCTGCCCTTCTAGCCTTCGACACTCGACTTTCAACTTCAGGCAACTCAACATTCAATTCTCCTTCAATCCTCGCATCAGGTTGCAAAAATGTTCAATGTGAAGGAATATGCACCTATTTGTAAAAGGCATCAATTTTATCTGAATACATCTCGTAAACAATAGGTCTTCTGATCTTCATGGTGCGACCTGAAACGAAGAAATATATCTTGCTCAATAGAGTTTCACTCGTTTAAATTTGGTTTGTAAGAGGGGTATTGACAGAACTTTGCGTCTATGTGGTTCTTGCATCTGACAGCACACTTCAGCAAACTTTTTAAAAGTTTAAAAACATGTTTTTAAGCAATAAATAAAGCATGAGCAGCGATCTGTATCTAGTAAATCAGATACAGATTGGCTGTATCTGATCTATTACCTATATCAAATGGTCGCATCTAAATAGTGATTTTAGCTAAAATAAAGCGATTGGAGAGAGTACAACGACGAGCAACTAAGTTTATTCTCAACTTACCATATCGCTGCGCTACTACCTATCCAGAAAGATTAATTGAAATTAACTTGCTTCCAATTTGTTACTGGTATGAATTCTTGGACCTGGTCCTGCTTTTAAAGGCTGTAAATGGCTTAGTTGACATTGCTCCTGAACTGTTACCAAAGGCCAAATTACATAGTAGATCAACACGGTCTTCTGCTCTAGCTGATGAAATAGTTTTTCAACAACATTTTTGTCGAACAAAAACTTATCAGACTTCGTTTTTTATTAGAGTTACCAGAATTTGGAACATCTTACCCAATAACCTTCGCAAAAAATCAATTTCCTTACCTTCCTTTAAAGCCAATTTATGGAAATATTATGCTACTGCTTTATCTAATTGTTACGATCCTGAAAACTCTCGGACATGGGAAACGGTGTGTTTACACTGTAACATAGCTCGTAATTTGCATGCTCCTATTATTTGTTGTTTTTAATTATTCTTTGATTACTCGGGTCCACAGTAATTGGCGTTTTGCTGTTGTGGATACCCTGCCACGATTTTCTCTTTATATTTGTAATTTTCTGTTTTGGCGAAGTTAATAAATTAAATTAATTAAATTGAGGAAAACGTTTATGTAAATCAGGACGAAACTGTATGGATTTACAGATATTGATTAAATATTCATTTCTTTTGAATTTTCTTCATGAATTTTTAATGAATTTGATAAGTAATAAATACAGCAAGCATGAGCAGCCGAGCTGTATCTGATTTACAAGGCGAGCTGCAAGCGAGCCGTAGTAAATAATCAAGTTCGCCAACTATTTGGGGGATACGGTCTGTTTTAGCCGAGAAAATCGAAGCTAAAGTTTATGTAAACCAGGACGATGCTGTATCCGATTTACAACCACTGCTACGATATTGATTTCTTTTGTGTTCGCGTCATGAATTAATTTTTTAATGATGCTTCTACTGTCCCGCTGAATGTACATTATACTATATACGTTACATTTACACGTTGTGTTGCTGAATTTTCTCAGAGATACAATTCGTTAGAAGGAATGAGGCTATAATGATGGTTATATAAGGCCTGACCAATAACCTATCATTTATGCATGAATGATGAGTCATCACTTGTCAATATATGTATTGTAATTAAACACGTCATGGGTGGGTGGTGTATACTCTATATGCCTATCGTATAGCCTGGTACCCTGGCCTAATCGAAGAATATGGGCCAGGTAAGTTAGGTAACCACTAAAGATTTCTGCTTTCCTATTGGTTGAAACTTTCGCGCATTTAAGGCATGCGCAGATGTAAAAGTGGATTTAGCCCTGAATGACGCGAGATTGTAATTAGTGGTTACGTGGCCCTTATTTCGTTTGAAATTGGGTCAGGTTACCAGTCTATGCCTATCGCAGCTGTTCCCGGTTTGGTCATAAAATTTATATATTCTTACACCTAAAATATTTCTTTACCAAAAATCCCTGCAACATGCAGTTTAATTGAGTGAAATGTCAAATTTCTATTGTAATAACTATAATAATAACTATAAGTATTATATACCAAGTGTCAAAGTTCGTTTTTTCTTGCGTCTCATTGGGCGAGAGGGTATCACGTGATAGTGATGAAATTCCACTGTCTCCCGGCAACAGCTCTGAGCGGTGAAGAATATGTTATGGACCGGTGAATAATAAAATCCTCAAGTTATGGAGCAAAAACAAAGGTTCGCCAACCGAAGCAGCGATGAAATAGATAATTTACTCAAAGATAAAGACTCAACATCGACGAAAAAGGCCACAAAGCAAGCAGTTAAAATCTTAAGGGAATTTTGTAACGAAAAAGGACTTGCCGCCGAGTTTGAAAATCTTACAAAAGTACAACTCAACGAGCTTCTCCGACAATTCTACGCCAACACCAGAAAAAGAGACGGTTCGTTTCATTATATTTACTTCAGTGATCTGACGTCTTTCTTTTTTTTGTTTTCTTTGACACTTGGTAAATAATAAAAAACTTATTCACTGGGACTTGCGCAGCGGAAGCAGCGTTATTCGCATGCGCACCGAAGTCACATGACTTGTTTCCCTCGGTTCCAGTCAATAAGTGTTAATTGTTTTGCCGCCATTATTACTATTATATATACAGAATTTGCTACCACCGGTAAGCTCTTGGCAACTGCAGCCTCCGTAGCTCAGTGGTCAGAGCTCTGTACTGGAATTGCAGGGTTGCGGGTTCGATTTCTAACCGGAAGGCCTTGCTGTTGCATTTTCGCAACTGGTCAAATTTTGGTCCTAAAATACTGTATCTATATATTTGAAATTTTCATTCACCACAAATCGTTTAGCTTACCTAGTTCCCCACCAGCAAACGAAAAATCACGTGCGAGAATTTCCCATTTCTTGACCTAGAAAATGAATGTCTTCATAACATATTGAATTTTTACTAACCGAAGTCATTACGAGAAAATATCAAAGCGAACATATTTTGGGCCTATTATGTATGACATTTTCCTGTAATGACCAAGCGGTCGAGGTTATAGTTGGTTTCATATACTACTTTACCGCAGAGTGTTGCAAAGTTAATTGGTTGGCAAGTTGCGAAGCTCATTGAGAAATTTCTTTGCATTTGCAGGTAATATATACTTTTTTTCTGAAATCTTACCTTATAAAATCTTGAAAAAGCCTTCTCGTTGTACCGGTCAATACCATCTTGAATGGCCTTCATCAGTTTCTCGTCTTTAGTTTCAAGAACCTCAGACACAGTTTTTGCTTCAGAGCCATGTTTTTTACAAAAGTCTATAGCTGCTCCGGTAAGCTTGTCCGTTGGTTCTCCCGTGTCAGCATTCATCACAACCTAATACAACAAAATAAATTATTTAAAAATTATTCGCTCAGTGAATATCGGTGAATAATAACCTCGACTTCGTCTCGGTTGTTATTCACGGATATTCACTGAGCCTGAGGCGAATAATTGTTTTAGTATAAATACACATTTTCGTACTTTTAGGAACAGCATTTTCTTTAAAACTGTTAATTTCCTCGTCTGTCGCATTGACAAATTGGCTGGTGGCCATTTTGAATAAAGGCTGTAGGTGATTATCGAGACTGAATTAGTCCGAAGTAAATCGAGCAATCAACGCGCGGGATTGTCTATAATCACCTGTGTATTTATACTAAAAATATATATTAAGTGAATTATATCATATTACATTCATTCATTATTCACTTATTCATTCATTCATTTTCATTCATTCATTCATTCATTCATTCATTCATTCATTCATTCATTCATTCATTCATTCATTCATTCATTCATTCATTCATTCATTCAGTCATTCATTCATTTTTATGTTTACCTTTAGAGTGAGTAGGCAAGAAAGAAAATGCTGTTTGTCTCCAACCACCATAATATTGCTAATAACAGGCAGCTCTTCTTTTATCTTATATTCGACCAGTGAAGGAGAAATATTCTGTCCTTCGGGTGTGATTAACATTTCTGACAAAAACAGAAAGTACTTTTATTCTAAACTAAAAACTAAACTAAGCAATAAATACAATGAGTGGCCTTACGTACCTTTTAATCGCCCTATTATGTATAAAAATCCGTCCTGTAGCGATAAATTAATATTATATAAATAACAAAATAGAGTATACATAGTTCAACATACTTTTGATATTCAAACATATAGTGCACTGCATTGCGTCGTATTGTGCTGTGTCGTATTGTGCTGTGTTGTACTCGTATCGTGTCGTGTTGTACAGTATATGTATCTTGTTTTCGCGTTATTTTTTAAGGATTGAGCTATAAACTTTAAAAAAACCTCCACTTGTCATTAAAGTTACTGCACGCATACTCCACCTTATCTATTCTGCCAACGTCTCCAGAATGAAAATACCCTTCTTCATCAAATGCTTCCTTCGTTTTTTCTTCATTGTTCAAGTATCCCATAAATACATGCCGTCCCAAAAAACAAATCTATATCCATAGACAATAAAGGATAAAACCTTTCATCAGAAATAAATTAAAGGCACAGCGTCAGGTATTAAATTACCGCTTAATTAATAGCTTTGCGCAAGACAAAAAATGTATTTGTGTGCAAAGGAATAATATTCCTAAAACGTTCTAAAATAGTCCAAGTTTTGACGTGTGTGATATTCACCATAATTTTAATCAAGTGAACTTGAATTTGTCCACGAAGTTTTTCAAGTTTGCGTCATGGAGTGATATGTGCTTTAAACTATATGTGCTTTACACGCGTGTAGAAAAAGCGAGGGAGACGAAATGTGGGAAATAGTTTAATTTATCTTGAAGAAAAGGATTTAATATATCTTGAAGAGAAAGCAGAGAACCTGAAGAAACCAAACGCCGTATGGTAAACAAAAACTCGATCTGAATTTGCAGAGTTTGTGGTCACTCAGTGGTCTCAATCAATCATTTTAAAGTTAACAGTAGGGGGTTTTGCTGATTGAAATCAGTATTTATATATTCTGTAAACACCAAGATCTATATAAAGTTTCAGTATATGTGGACGTGATGTTTTTTATTGACTTTGCATTCACTTTTTTATTATTAAAAATACTCATGGGCTTTGTTGACGTTCTTGGCTGTATTTCCAAATTTTCGACTGAAACGTGGTCTGTTTAATACTTCTTTCTGGACTCCGATTCTACTGAATTGTTTTTATCTCAGACTATTATAAATGTAATTTTTGAGCTGTTAACTTTTAATTCTGCCCTTGCAAAACATGTACGCATAGGGAAGCCATTTAAAAGCTTGCTAAAAATAATCCCTTTTGAAACCTCCTAAAAACAATATATTTTTTACAGCCAGAATTTAATAATGAAATCTAAATTTTGCATTGATAAGTTCAACTTTCATTAAATCGGTTATTCATCTTATCCATAAATTATATAATTATCTTGAGGATTATCATTTGTTTTTATATCTGTTTGTTTTTATATTGGCTGACATGTATATCAGGATTCATGATTACTTATTTTAATCAAGGGCTGGGTGGGTGGTGTTCAAAAAAGCATGTAAAAGCGGGCGAGGGGTTGTTACGTTCATGTACTTCTAGGTCATAATTATGGAAAATACACATCTTTCGATATATTTCTCCACTTCCAAATGCATTCAAAACGTATGTTTAATGTACAAGCTAGACAAAAATGCTCAAATCGAGAGGTTTTAAGGGGTGAACTGAAACGAAAATGTTGTTTGAACTGAAGACAATTTTGCTTTGATTACTGATATGCATGGTGGATCCAACATTTTTATATCATACCTATATTCATAATTATGGAAAATTTAATGCACTTTTCAATTTGTTTCTCAACTCCCAAATACATGGACTAAAAAGTATGTTGACTGTAAGTTTGACAATAAAACTAAAAAAGAGAGGTTTTGAGTAGGGAATCAAAACGAAAATTGTTTTGGGTGATTTTCACCAAAAATCTGAGGCGAAAAAATTATCTTTTTAAATATATAACAAGACGCCTGTTCAGGTATTTACTCGGCTACTGATCTGTGTATAAACCTGACAAGGCGAACATAAAAATGACAAACTACAATGACAATACACTAAATCTAAACACATTTGTCGCACACAAAGTCTCAAGCATGCGCAATAGCAAAACGCAAACACAATTCTCAATACAATAAATAATAACTGAGTTTCAAAAACAGATATTTAATAAAATGACCGCATACACAAGGTGACCAATGAGGTAGACGCTGTCCATCTTGTATTCCTGTGTTTATTTGTTTGCATTCGTAAATATTCTCTGTGTTTGGTTTTAATCTTGAAGTGATGTTTCCAATAGCCGTTGCGGGTTTACAACCATCTGTGGGCTCATCGAAAATACGCTGACAAATTCACGCATCGATGACACGACGTTTAGAGATTGATGACGATTCCAAAACGCAATAATTGCACATTCGTGACAACACAATAAAATAAAAAGGAAGAAACAGAAACGGAGCCGATACCTAGACTCGGCCTAACATAGGTAGCCGGAGATAATAATACGTTTGCGAAATGAGTGGTAATACCTCCGAAATTCTAAAATCTACTAGATTAAGTCCAGAAATGGTAATATTCTAAGCTGTTGAGTCTTGTGTATTCGATGCTCGATATGGCTTTAAAATTTTAAAAAATTGGCAACCGTGCTTTATTATCTACCTTTAGTAAAATTAAAGCACAGGTATTAAAGCGTGGCTGAGCATTGCCAAGACAAACAGGGTTTCACGTGGTACAAATTGTACTCAATCAGAACTCACAAAATATGTCAGTGTACTAAAATTACAAATTTATACATATAATCCAATTTTAGAAAGCATTAAACTAAGAACTAGATCCCAAGGATAGTGCAAAGTTTCTAGTAATAACAATTTTTGCCACGTGTCCGGACAGAGCTGCCAGCCCCGCAACCTGCCAGCCCATTTTCTTGAGCAAAGCCCAAGTTAATTTAATACAAGTGAAAACTCAGACAAACAACCCAAAGTAAAATCTCGAGGGATTCTTAAAGAGTCATTTTCTCTTCAAGAACACAAAAAAATTTATAAACTCCGACAAACATGAATACTGACGTCTTTTGTGCCCTTTACTATTGTTTTCCGGTCTGTGTAATAACATCAAGATATTTTTAAACTCCTTGAAATTTTTGCATAAAAAGCTTGGCGCATCACAAGAATTCCGATACTAATACGTATCGTGTGACGTCCAGTCAATCCAGATCAAAATTGACTAAAATTTGTCAAGTGGATGTCAAGAGAAGTAAGTTTTTGTTGCCTTCACAAATTATTACGCCTGATGATTACGTTGCTAGCTTCATGCTATGTTAGCATTGCGAATCGTCTGCCTAATCACGCGCTAAGTTCACGCAGGTACAGATACATGTAGAACTGAACATTCATGTTTCCTTTTGGCCAGGGTTCTTCGTACAATTGCTTATTGAACGCCAAATCAAAATGCGAAGACAGTCTACGATCTCCAGTATACAGAATTTGTTACTGAGCTGAAAATATAACAGACACGAACCAACAACACTCTACAAACCGACTTCACAACATCGTCGACATGCCACACCATATTAAAGTTAAATATAAAGCTTTTAATATTTATTCGCACCTTTGACCTTCCGCTAGGCAGACAGTAAATCCTTTCGCCCAGACCATATTTAATTAGCCATGCACTAAAGCCTAGAAATTCGTTGTTTCGAGAAAAAAAATCGATCACTCCTTTACGTTTCTCTGCCATTGTCGTATTCGCCAGTCGCAAACAAAACCACGCGTGCGCAGTGGTATTCTTATATATTCCGGGGGGAAACTTCTTTCATTCTTGGTATATTAAGATAAACACGTCTTTCAAGAAATATCCATAGATAAGGTACAAACCTGTCTATTATCGCTGTTTACAGGGCTTACGAGCTTTAAGCGACATAAATATTTGTCGTCTATGAAAGACTGATACTAGTGTTTCACATTTTCACTGGTTTTAGCCTTTCAACTACGACAAGTATGTATGTGTTAAACCTGGTAAGTTTACCCCCCGGAAAGTTTACACTATCTATGTATCTATGTATCTATGTATCTATGTATCTATGTATCTATGTATCTATGTATCTATCGTGTGAATTTTCCCCACTCATCACAATACTGCAAAGTTTCTGTGAAACTTTGCACTAAAAATGAAAACATATTCGTGTTTTAGGGTGTAATTACTTAAAATAGCACTAATGCCAAAATCATACAAGAGTATGGTTTGGAAATAATTACCTCCCCCAGGAGGTTATGTTTGTTTGTTGTTTGTTTGTTTGTTTGTTTGTTTGTTTGTTTGTTTGTTTGTTTGTTTGTTTGTTTGTTTGTTTGTTTGTTTGTTTGTTTGTTTGTTTGTTTGTTTGTTTGTTTGTTTGTTTGTTTGTTTGTTTGTTTGTTTGTTTGTTTGTTTGTTTGTTTGTTTGTTTGTTTGTTTGTTTGTTTGTTTGTTTGTTTGTTTGTTTGTTTGTTTGTTTGTTTGTTTGTTTGTTTGTTTGTTTGTTTGTTTGTTTGTTTGTTTGTTTGTTTGTTTGTTTGTTTGTTTGTTTGTTTGTTTGTTTGTTTGTTTGTTTGTTTGTTTGTTTGTTTGTTTGTTTGTTTGTTTGTTTGTTTGTTTGTTTGTTTGTTTGTTTGTTTGTTTGTCTCCAGGTATATCAAAACGTATTGAGTTTTATGTAACTTTGTGGAAGGAAGGATTAGACATCGACCAACTGATCAAGGAGCGACAAGTGAACTCGATGTAAGTTAAAGTCTGATACCTGGAACGCTAACGTCCAGTCATTCGTGGGGCAAGTGAGGAAAAAAAATCCAGGCCCTTGCGCGGCAATGTTCAGCAGAGTACTGATATTTTGTACTTAAGTAAAAGTAAAAATTAAGTAACTCCTCAGTTTATACTTAAGTAAAAGTATGGCCTGAAAATCTTACTTAAGTAAAAGTAAAAGTATGGCCAGAAAATCTTATTTAAGTAAAAGTACTGAAAAATATATATATTCCAGAAAAGTACTTCTGAAACAAGATATAAATTCTCGAACCATTAACCAACATGACAAATGACAATTGACAATACTAATCAGAACCAAACATTCGGACAAATACTGCACTTTAATCTGCACTTTTAGTTATAATATTTCTTAAAGTATCATTAGTTAGTTACAAAAGGCCGTTTAATAAAACTGAAGCAGAAATAGAGGAGCAGAATTAAGAAAATGACATTAGATGTATATTATGAAATATCAAGTTACAAAAATATCTTTCTCACTCTTGTTCTCACCTTTTCAGATGGCTGTTTTCATCCTAGCCAGCCTATTTTCATCCCTAGCTTAATTTACTGTATAGTTTCGGACTGCTATGCAGTAAATAAAACAACAACAGCATGTTGAATCTGACAAAATAATTTGATAAATAATTTTTTCAAACCTTCGCAGTTCGCTCAAGACGGGCGGCCGTGTAAAAAACATTTTGTGGGAGACTGAATCCTATCTGCAAACCGCGCAGGGGCCTGGAACTTTTGCCTCACCTTTTGGTTACGCGTTAGCATTCCAGGTATCAGATTTTAAGTTACATCGGGTTCACTGGGGGCGACGCGTTAAATTTTGAGTGAATTTGGTTAAAAATTAGACAAAAATTTTAGAGAATTATGATTGTAAGCTTCTCTGTAAAACAACTGAGTAAAAAAATGCTTGTTTGCGCTCGTTGTCCTTATATTATGGAAACATTTAACTAAATATTTAGTCAAATTATTAAATAACAATGGACTTGACAATTCTATTGTTTATAGAATAGAGCGGTCATGAGTCTTTTTCTTTGCGCAATTATGAATTCAATCGTGCATTTTATTCATACGTGTGTAGGTCAAAAAAAAAACATGTCATGATTTCCGCCGAAACATTAACGCATAGATAATGGAAGGGGAACTGGATAGGAAACTTCAAACGAGGTTAAAGAACCGGAAACGTTGTTTGCACAACTTGCTATGGTAATTACTCACTTAAAAGCAGCTAATACACCTATTGCTGAAATTAGACAAAAGTGTAATATCACTTAAGTTCAGCAGTGTCTGATTTTAGCCATGTGGGACCACCCGTTAGGTGCATTGCCCGCTTATAAGCGTATAATTACCATAGCAAGTTGTGCAAACATCGTTTCCGGTTTCGTAAGTTTCCTATCCAGTTCTCCTTCCATTATCTATGATTAACGAATCTGTCTGCATTCCTTGCAATATGATTGGTCCAATTTGCTATATTTGAATTCACCTCGCCGCTTCACGGCTCGGTGAATATCCAGCATTGTTATATACCAAAGACTTTCGTTTGCCAAAGATGAAGTCCTATTGGTCAAATCATGGTCACGTGTTGTTCAACAAACTCAATGTTTCTTTCTGCTGAGGGAAACATTGCACTGTTTCCCTCTGACGTCAACAATGAAGAAGGAAACAGTGTAATGTTTCCCTCTGACGTCAGCTTTAATCATGCGTTGTTCACGTGAATACACAATGATTATTGCATCAGATTCAGAACTTTGGACTTTTCGGAACATTTTGAAAACAAGAGCTTGTTTCGAGCTTGTTCTGGTACGAAATAGTCCATTTTCCAAAGAAAGAATACCTATACATATCTTAAAAGAAGGTCTGAAGAAAACCTGTATAAATTTAAAGCTGTTCTTTATACTTGTTGAGTCTGGTGTATTTGTTTAGTTGAATTGAAATACGAAGACAAAGTCAAAGTGTTTTGGTAAGTCTTTTTTTGCCTTTTGCAAGTTTCGAGTCAGTTTGGTGTTTTGTATTTTAAAAGTCTTTGGTATATAACAAAACGCTTGTTGACTTTTGCCTCGGGAAACATCGAGTTTTACGGTCCCTCAAGCTTCAATGTCACCCTCGGGCTAAAGCCCTCAGGTGACATTGAAGCCTTCGGGTCCGTAAAACTCGATGTTTCCCTCGGCGCCAGTCAACAAGTGTATATTGTTATATACCAAAGACTTTCGTTTGCCAATAATGAAATCCTATTGGTCAAATCATGGTCTCGTGTTGTTCAACAAACTCAATGTTTCTTTCTGCCGAGGGAAACATTGCACTGTTTCCCTCTGACGTCAACAATGAAGAGGGAAACAGTGCAATGTTTCCCTCTGACGTCGCTTTAATCATGCGTTGTTCACGTGAATACACGATTATTGCATCAGATCAAGAACTTTGGACTCTTCGGGCATTTTGAAAACACGAGCTTGTTTCGAGCTAGTTTCGAGCTTGTTTGGTACGAAATACCGGTAGTCCATTTTCGGAAAGAAAGAATTTCTATACATATCTTCAAAGAAGGTCTGAAAAACACTTGGATAAATTTAAAGCTGTTCTTAGTGTTGAGTCTGGTGTATTTGTTTAGTTGAATGACTTGAATTGAAATTACGAAGACAAAGTCAAAGTGTTTTGGTAAGTCTTTTCGCCGTTTGCAAGTTTCAAGGCAGTTTTGTATTTTGTATTTTAAAAGTCTTTGGTATATAACAAAACGCTTGTTGACTTTTGCCTCGAGAAATAGCGAGTTTTACGGGCCCTCAGGCTTCAATGTCACCCTCGGGCTAAAGCCCTCGGGTGACATTGAAGCCTTCGGGTCCGTAAAACTCGATGTTTCCCTCGGCGCCAGTCAACAAGTGTATACTATTCACCTCCACTTCAGTGAATAATTGTTAAATATAATTTCACCCCTGTCGACCAGTCTAGAATGCTGTATTTTTGTCATTCACACAATAAATGTTGCTATAAATGTAGATTTGTGTACCTCACCATTCCCATCTTTGTCTGGTTTATAAATGTTTGTCTCAGTGGTTGAAAATCTTGTACCACATGCACCCACGCGATTCTTGTCTCTGTTTGACATCGTAGCAGGACCACAAATTTCTGTCATTCCGTATACATCAAATAATGGAAAGTTGATACTCTGATAATATCTTAAAGTTTCCATAGCAGTCGGAGCGCCACCAACCAAACAAAAACAACGATCAAGGCCAAGATAGCGTACAACCTACCAATATTTAAGAAATAGAAAATGGTCGTTTATGTTTATATAACCTGACGTAAGCACGATGGTGAGTTGGAAGAATTCGAAAGTTTAAGTATAACTTATATTAAAATTATAAGTACTTTAAAAATTCACGAGGAAAACACAAAGAAAATTTGTACCATGGCCTCGTCCACACGAAAACTTTTTTGCGTTTTTGTATTATTTTGAGTAATGAGCTGATTGTTCTCGATTTCCTTGGGAACAGTGAACACTCAAAAAATGCAGAAAAACGTTTCCGTGTGGATGCGGCCTATATAGCCGCAGTTTTATATCTAATAGAGTCCTCATAGGCATTGAAGTAACTTCAGGAAGTGTCTTATTAAGACACTTCCTGTGGTTGCTTCAATGCCTATGAAACAATGGCACGAACTTGAGGTTGGCAATGAAATCATAATGCATTCACTACTATCTGTCATATTCAACCTCGATTCAAGACACGTTCGCGCCAATTTGAAGCAAATTCGGGAAGTGTCTATAAAATATCCTCCTGAATTTACATAAACTTTAGTTTTGACTTTCTCGGCTGAGACAACGTTGTTTACTTGTTTTATAAATTACTATGCCAATAAATTTACCAAATGGGTCGTTTTTGATGTAATACGTGTTTTATCAGATCTAAAACACTTGGCTAATATCGCCTCGTCGTTATAATCTTGTAAAGGACTGGGGCTAATCATCCTTATACTCGCAGCCAGCGGCTGAATTATGAAGAACGTAGATCAACGTGGCCGTGTCAAAGAATATTAAAGGCGCTCCAGGCAGCCGCCATATACAGTTCAGACCACGAATCAGAGCTAAGATGTCAGTGTTGATTTTACGGAGGGAGGAAAACTGGAGAACCCGGCGAAAATTAAACCCTCAAAGCACAGGAGAGATTAACTACAACTCTATACTCACATGGGTTCCAAGCTTGACAACGAGGTCATGCCCAAGCGGTCACCAATCCAAGTACTAACCCACGTCTAACCGTGGGCTTAACTTTTTGGTGAGAGGCAGCGCGCTAACAGCACACTTTATAAAACACTGCTTTCCAAACTTTCTAATTTTTCCAAACTAACTCGAGAGCTAGTTCATTTGTGTATTTTAGCTCTGATACTATAACAGTTACAGTTGAAGTGTTAGTACATTGTATAATTATTGAGTTATAAATCACATTTTCTTAGGCGTAGAGTTTTGTTTTCGTCTAGGGGGGCTGAAGTGCTGAACAGGGCCTTTCTACAAAAGGGGACTCTTCTAGGGGGGTCTGGGGGCATGCCCCCCGGAAGTTTTTGAAATTTAGAGTCTTGGAAATGGCATTTCCTGCATTCTGAGGGGTGATTTTTAAGGACACTGAAGGTCATGAAATGTCATAAAAACTAGTTAAAATACAACATATTTCAACAATTTTTCGATGTTGTGTTTACTGGGTTGACAATATCACTGTATATGGGTGCTTTTGGCTGGCAGGAAGCAAACCTATAATTTGTGAATGGTGATTGATGAGTCAGTTATTGCAAGAATTCTGGGGGGTGGGGGTGGGTGGTGGTTCAGCCCCCCATTGAGATTTCTCCGGGGGTTAAAGCCCTTCAGCCCCCTCATATACTCTACGCCTATGCACATTTTAGTTTAGTCGATAAGGAGCTGTTCATATATGAGGCGAGCCATAGTCCGGTTACCGGGTTCATTTTACATCATGAAAATCTTATTACGATTATGTGAGAAATGCAAAATGGCCTAACAAAGGATATTATAACATATAGTTGTAATATATCAACTACCCTACCGTGCGTGCTCCATAACTATAATAAACAGTTCAGAGTGCTCCATAACATAATAAACAGTTCAGAGTTAACAGCGACTTGAAAAATGTCGAACGTTGGTTAAGACAAAACGCAATGATTGCCAATGTCAAGAAAGCAAGGCTATGGGATCAAGACAAGCAGTAAAAAAGACTATTGTTCTATTGTATGGCACGAGTGTGTTCCATTCTAACAAATCGTGTGGAAAAAATACAAAATCGAGCAATGAGAATTATTTTACACGAACGAAGAAGAAAATGCACTCAATACATGAGAAATTGTCCAGAGCAGTTTACTGACGCATTTAAACTGCGAAGTTCCATTCGAGAAAAAGAACTTCGTGATCACACATGCACTCCTCCATCTACCAAGAGTAAACAGTAAAATAGGACAGTCAATAAACGTTTCGATACGCAGGAGCCAAAGATTGGAATTCCCTTCCCGTGTACATTAGATAAATTACTTCTTTTAACATTTTTAAACAAACGCTTTTTAACTTTCTTTTAGAAACTGACATCGATTGCCATATTTGTAGTTCTTAATTTGTATTATAGTAATTAATATTGTTAGTTATTTCTAGGGTAGTTATATAATTAATAATTGTAAATACTGTTCATCCTGTTTATACCAGCTATACTTACAGCTGAAAGGGTCTTACAGTTTAAAATAAAGTTATTATTATTATGGAACACGGCAATTTCAAACGTAATGAAAAACTCATATTTTTAATCTGCAAAATAGATATTGTTTTCCGTTGTTTTGTGTCTGATTCTCTGTTATAAAAGAAATGGTTCATGGTTTGGCGTGGTCCATCGAGTTATGGATGCACTTGGGGAAGTTGCAAGTTAGAGAGCACTCAAAAATCTCCTCGACCAACTCTTACGCTTTTTTCGGGTTCTCTCAACTTTCCGCGTGCATCCATAATTCCATGGAGCACACCAAACCATGAACCATTTCTTAAATATATTGCCTTCGTTTTTCTATAAGTATAGCACACGGGGTATTCTAATTCCTTTTTGAAATCATAGAAAGATTTTCGTGACATATAATCAACTCGGTAACCGGACTAGCCCGCCTCATGTGAACAGCCCCTAAACCTGTGTTTTTCTGAGTTCTACTATTTTTTTTTTCAAAACAATTAAGCGTCTGCCGGCTTTATTTGTTAGACTGAGGTAGCTATATGTAGTTGTTATATATTGATAATTTAATTTGCCAAATTTCATCCTGCGGGTTCTAAATTTACAGTTTCTTATACTCACGTTTTTCCTGTATTACAAAAAAACATTGTGCAACTATAATATATACCTTTTTGAAGTACAAAGCGTTAGCTAGTGTCCAACCAAATGGAACCGCCTGCCTGCAATAGGAAGAGATTGCATATCAACACAGTCAGTCAGTCATTTATTTAAGGGTTAATAAGTTTTATTAGTATAAATTTACAACTTTCTATCACAAATCCTTGAATTTTATTGGCTGTTGCAGGATTTTATAATGTAACAATAGAGTTGATGTTCGCGGGCATAAATATGTTTTTGGCCCGACTCAGGCTCATTTTAGCCTAAGCCGAAGGCGAGGGTTAAAGTTGGCTCCGAGAAGGGCCAAAAACATATTATGCCCAAGAACATCAACTGTATTACTATTATAATTATTTTAGTGGGCATTTAGAAGAAAATCAAAGACAGTATATACGGTAAACAGTATCTTGAACAGTGCCGCCTTCGCGTCGGCGTGTATTTCACTGCAACAAATATTTACATACTAGAAAAAAACAACATTTGTCATCAGAACAATTTTTGCTCCATATTGACAAGAAAAGTATACAATTCCACAAACAACAAACCAATAGTGGCTTAGAACTGTTAAAACTGATAGGCTCAGATCAGATTTTAGCCCGCAAAATACAACACAATACCCGATAAAATTATTATAATTGGTGACATAAACTGGCGAAAAGCCAGTGACAAGCCTTCTTTTAACTAAATTGACCAATCACAAAATGCGTAGTATATCATGAGCAAATTATCATACAAATTATAGAAGAAATTGAACATTTACGCAAAGTAATAAGTTCTATACAGAAAACAAAAACGGCTACAAAATGGAAAGATCATTAAACTGTTTATCTATTCATTTAAACCAAAATAAGTGCAAACACATTTCAAAATTACGCTTGCTATTGCCAAGACTATTTCCTGATGTAAACTACATGCTAAAACGACTGTTTGTTTCAAATGTGTAGAAATGTATTGTTTCAATATTGTACATGAAAACCCATACAAACTTATGCAAGAAAACTTTACTTTTCCATCAGTTACCGTACGGGACCAAGGAAATGTCCGAAATGACTGTTGAACGTTTGTTGTTGGCAGTTAAAGAATATTAAACGGGCCTCAAATAATACGTTATGGTCGAGAATCTATTTAACTTTTGTTGGTAAATTTATACTAAAATAATTAGACAACTCGTCCTCGTTTTCTATTAGCGTTCGCCTCGTTGACTATTCGCTCATAGAAAACTCGGGCTCGAGAAATTAAATACTGGTTGAGGCGAAGCCCATGTTCAAGTTTCAACCTTGTGCAGCTCACGAAGGCACTCGGTGACCCCCAGTTTTTTTCAATTATTAATTTCCTCCACCAGCTGTACAGCATATATGAAAGAATGGAGAAAAAATCACTTCGAGAATTTGAAATATCGTACGTTTTTCGTTCTTGTGGCTTCAAAAAGATATTGGACAATCTTATATCGTAAAAATGTTTGTCAATTATTATTTTCTCCCATTATTTGCTGCCATTAAATAATAGTTCATACATAAATGCATCTAAAATTAATATCAAATATTTTCCTCCCGGTCGGTATAAACTAAGTGCTTAATTTATGAAGGATTTTTCTAGATAACAAGTCGAAATAAATTGTTCGCCAAAATAGCTACAAATTGGGAAGACATATCATGGTTTATACTGGCAGCTGTATTTTCTGAACGAGTTTGACCCCAACGTATGAACGTATCATAAACTTTAATACTGGAGAGTTTCAGCAACTTTTCATTTCTGAAAGAATTACTGAGGAATTACCTTAATAACAAAAAAATTAAATGGCATACAAAATTTAAAAAATTGTTTTATACAATGATGTCATGACTTACCCGTTTTCCATATTAAGGTGTCCTCTCAATCCTACATCTTTGGCCCATGCAGCAATCTTTGCTTGAAATCCTGTTGTGTTGCGATCAGCTTCGAGCGCCCTTTCCTTGAGTTGTTCGTACACACTGCGTTTCAGATCAGATCAGAATATATATATATATAAAAGTAGTGTGCTGCGTAGGCAGTGTTGAAACAACAATCGAAATATGGTATAGTAGGTTAATACTGCCGAAACAGAGAACGTAAGTGGTCTAACGTTTCGTAGGCCCTTCGTCAGAGAGAAACGGGGAAGGGCCTTCGCTCGAAACGTTAGACCACTTACGTTCTCTGTTTCGGCAGTATTAACCTATTATATATATATATATATATATATATATAAATAAAATATATATTATATATTATATATATTATATATTATAATATATATTATATTATATATTATAATATATATAATATATATATTATTTGGGTCACCAATGACATATTTATTTATTTATATATATATATATATATATATATATATATATATATATATATATATATATATATATATATATATATATGTTCTAAGGATTTTGGGTGAAGGAAAGACCAACTGGTCCCGGTTTGGTCTTAAAATGTATATATTCTATACTCGAACTTTCCTTCATCCAAAATCCTTAGAACATGCTATGTAATCGAGTGAAATGCCCAATGTCACTTAAAATATACTCAATTACCACCTTATGATATATACAGAACTCGCGATCAAGCTCTCGGCAACGCCCTCCGTGGCTCGCAACTGGTCCCGGTTTGGTCTTAAAATGTATATATTGTACAATTGAACTTTGCTTCACCCAAAATCCTTAGAACATTATATATATATATATATATATATATATATATATATATATATATATATATATATATATATATATATTTATATATATTAAGAGAAAGATATATTACAAGAGAGAGAGAGAGAGAGAGAGAGAGAGAGAGAGAGAGAGAGAGAGAGAGAGAGAGAGAGAGAGAGAGAGAGAGAGAGAGAGAGAGAGAGAGAGAGAGAGAGAGAGAGAGAGAGAGAGAGAGAGAGAGAGAGAGAGAGAGAGAGAGAGGGAGAGAGGAGGGGAGAGGGGAGAGGGAGAGAGGGAGAGAGGGAGAGAGGGAGAGAGGAGAGGGGGGAGAGAGGGAGGGAGGGAGAGGAAGGGAGAGGGGGGGGGAGAGAGGGAGAGAGGGAGAGAGGGAGAGAGGGAGAGAGGGAGAGAGGGAGAGAGGGAGAGAGGGAGAGAAAGAGAGAGGGAGAGAGGGAGAGAGGGAGAGAGGGAGAGAGGGAGAGAGGGAGAGAGGGAGAGAGGGAGAGAGGGAGAGGGGGAGAGAGAGGGAGAGAGGGAGAGAGGGAGAGAGGGGAGAGAGAGAGGGAGAGAGGGAGAGAGGGAGAGAGGGAGAGAGGGAGAGAGGGAGAGAGGGAGAGAGGGAGAGAGGGAGAGAGGGAGAGAGGGAGAGAGGGAGAGAGGGAGAGAGAGAGAGAGAGAGGGAGAGAGGGAGAGAGGGAGAGAGGGAGAGAGGGAGAGAGGGAGAGAGGGAGAGAGGGAGAGAGGGAGAGAGGGAGAGAGGGAGAGAGGGAGAGAGGGAGAGAGGGAGAGAGGGAGAGAGGGAGAGAGGGAGAGAGGGAGAGAGGGAGAGAGGAGAGAGAGGGAGAGAGGGAGAGAGGGAGAGAGGGAGAGAGGGAGAGAGGGAGAGAGGGAGAGAGGGAGAGAGGGAGAGAGGGAGAGAGGGAGAGAGGGAGAGAGGGAGAGAGGGAGAGAGGGAGAGAGGGAGAGAGGGAGAGAGGGAGAGAGGGAGAGAGGGAGAGAGGCAGAGGCAGAGGCAGAGGCAGAGGCAGAGGCAGAGGCAGAGGCAGAGGCAGAGGCAGAGGCATGCAGAGACAGAGACAGAGACAGAGAGACAGAGAGACAGAGAGACAGAGAGACAGAGAGACAGAGAGACAGAGAGACAGAGAGACAGAGACAGAGATTCGGCTGCTCATATTCAATATATTACATATCCAAAAATTATAGGACCAAGGGCCAGCCCTCCTAATAGTCCTAGTAAGAAGGCTGGATTTTACATCGCATTTCCACGGAAATTTTCTAGCCCCTCGAAAAGAGGTAGCCTTTTATGTTTATGCGTACAGTAACTCTTTTCATCCCTTTTAAGAGGGCCAGCCCTCTTGAGCGTCGTTCATATATGGAAAACTTCCAGATCTCCTAGGCAAGATTTTGGGTATATAGTCAACAGCGAAATTTCGCCTGGAAGAGCTGGCCTCCTCTCATATTAACTGAATCAACAACAAATTTTACAAATGCATGATTTAACTGGCAGGCGAAATCTCGGCAAAGAGGGCTACATTTCCTAAGAGCCAAGCTATATAACACTATACAAACACCCCTAATTGACTCATAAGCAGAGGTAAGAACATAACTTCCTGGTGGAAGGTAATAAGAAAAACAACATGTGACGCCCGAGTGAACCTCTCCTTTAAATTTTACCTTGGTACAGCAAACATGACAGTCGGACGAGCTTCTACCAACGTCTCCCAAAGCGTTCCCTATAGTAGTGCAAAAAGTTAGATAATGGTAAAACACGGTAAGGGTAATGCTATAATAGAATCATGGCATATGAAATGGCATACGTCGTGGCATTTGGCATGCGATTTTCTGGGTCTCTTAATTCTAATAGACCCTTTCACGGTTTCGGACGCCATCTTGTTTGGGGGGCAAACAAACCCGGTTGCTAGGTTACTACGCATATTATTCCTTGTTGAATGTTGTCTGATTCTACAATTCCATGTGTTTAAACGCTGTTTTTTACCTGAAAATCTGAAAGATATCCATTCATACCTCTCGAGGAATTTTCTCTAAGTTTGGAAAGGTACGTAGTAGTCTTTTGTTACGACAAAAACAAAGTTTAATGTGATTTACGCTTGATTAGCGAACCTTGGTCCTTGAATCTCTTGAATTCTGATGTTGCCGCCGAGGTTGCCGCTTATATATACTTCAATTGAATGTAAAATTTCACAACTGCTTTATTATATTAGCATATTAAGAAGACATTTTCTGTTTTCCTAAAAAATTTTTCTAGATTTGTGAAATATCGTTCAAAATACAACTATTTTACGGTATCTTCTGGAGATTTAGATGGGTCGTGGAGAGAAGTGTTGTGTTGGTGGTTGTGATAAAACAGTATGAATGGATATCTTTCAGATTTTCAGGTAAAAAACAGCGTTTAAACACATGGAATTGTAAAATCTGACAACATTTAACAAGGAATAATATGCGTAGTTACCTAGCAACCGGGTTTGTTTGCCCCCCAAACAAAATGGCGTCCGAAACCGTGAAAGGGTCTATTCTATATCTAATCCTGCATGACTCAAAACCTAAACACAACTCCTGGGCAGAACCAGACCCCGTGGTTCCGTGCCGTGCCTATAGTTTCTGCACGAACGAACGAACGAACAAACGAACGAACGAACGAACGAACGAACGAACGAACGAACGAACGAACGAACGAACGAACGAACGAACGAACGAACGAACGAACGAACGAACGAACGAACGAACGAACGAACGAACGAACGAACGAGCGAGCGAGCGAGCGAACGAACGAACGAACGAGCGAGCGAGCGAGCGAACGAGCGAACGAGCGAACGAGCGAACGAGCGAACGAGCGAACGAGCGAACGAGCGAACGAGCGAACGAGCGAACGAGCGAACGAGCGAACGAGCGAACGAGCGAACGAGCGAACGAGCGAACGAGCGAACAGGCAAAATAGACAACGCTGCTAACAGGTGACTCGTTACAGCCCCACGATATAAAATTGCCTGAGACTTAGCTGCGATGCGCAGTCAACTCGTCTACAGGGCACCGTTCTTGTATTATTGTGTTAAATCCTCTTTTTTTTAAAAAAAGTTATAGGGTTTTGTTGGGGTTAGGAGTGTCACGTCAGCGCAGTTTATTGTCCTCTCAAAGTATTTTGAAAAAATATTTTATTCATATTTCACTCCACATGGTCACCAACCGCCGTCGTGTTAAACTAGAGATCCTAAGGATAGTGCAAAGTTTCTAGTCATTGCTCTTAAAATTAACAAAAGAACATTTTGCACTCCATCTTTTAAAACATTTATCAGTAAACAACGCTTCTCTTTATAACTAGTTCCGTCTATATTTATTAGCTCTGTTTGTTATACCGAATTAAGAATGGTAGAAAATTTAGTTGAGCGTATTAAGTAAGAAAACCGCACTAGTTGCTGGCATTGTATGATGAGACGAGGACCAATGTAGCAAATCCGATGCAAATAGAAACTATATAGTGTTTTTGCATATAATTTTGTATAAATAGAAAACAACACTTGTACTTGATATATCTTAAATGATATATTAATTTAGACAGATAGATAGATAGTTCATAAAAATACAACATATATATATATATATATATATATATATATATATATATATATATATATATATATATATATATATTGCAGTCATAAACTGAATCACCGATATGTACATAAATCTTAAAATTTTACAATAAATATAAATATGAGAAGTACTACATAAATAAATAAGCTGTAAAGGATAAAGCTGATTCTAAAACATCACAATTTGTAATTCTTTCCGGAATATTTGTGTAAACATGAATTACATGATCAAGTTGTGATTTATAGTCAGTTGTCACCTGTTTAACAAGTTGTATACGTTTTTGCTCAATTAAATATTTACAAAGAGTCTTTTTCTCAGAGGAATTTTCCATTAAATTGACATTGAAATCACCAAGTAAAATCATAGGAGCATTACAATCATTTAGAACATTATTATGAACATGTTTTAAAGCATCATTTTAAAGCATCACTATTGATTTTGATCGAAAAATTCCAAGAATGTGTAAATTATGAACTGGCTGATCAATTTTGATTACTGTTATTTCCACATCATTACAGTTACACCTCAAAGGTTGAGACAGACATTCTAGAATATTTTTTAGATAAACAACAGTTCAACCATATATGGTGTTCTTGTTGAACTTTGTAAAAAATGTCAATTCTGAAAAGCGGACAGTCAAAAAGACCATACAACTGATTGCTATCATTTCTACACAAAGCAGTTTCTACAAAAATATTAACATGAGCTGCTTGTACATTGTAATCATTTGCATGCAACATCATCAATATGGAGATGCAATTACCTCACATTGCGGAATATTTTAAAAGTTAAGTCAGAATTATCTTTAAAGAGGAATAGAATGTTAGTATTTAGTGAAGCACTGGTTCTTAATCTTGACATTTCTTCTTGTATCTTTTTGCTCAGAAATTTGGGACAAGATGGTGGCGCGCGTGCACATTAATGACCATAATAATGGAGATTCTCAACAGTAAATAATAAGGAAAGCACACAATACTTCAAATTTTGCTTAAACGGTGATATATTTCTTCTTTCTCCAGATCCATCTGACTTCAGCATGGACTAAGCAACAGTTGTAACTAAAAACATTTTCTTAGCTCGAAGACAAAGTACTTCCCTAGCTCGTCTTATTTTTGCACTAAAAGCGCCACTATACATAGTGTTAGCCATAGTAATCTTTGTAAACAGGTGCTAGAAATTGGCCAAATTGACCAGCAACGTTACGGGCGATGCGAAGTCTCCAGATCTCAATGTTGTCCCTATCATAGTAGTTCCAAAAGCGTTTGAACTTGCTTGATTTCACAGTTCTTATAGCCGTTTACAGGTTGTTTACATATACATACATGCACGAGTTAGGCAAATTCTAAAGAACTCAGTGACATAAATAATGAAAATACACTAGCATACAATAGAATCAAACGCATTAGAAAACATAATTATATTATTAAGCGACAGAGAGCAGCGGTTCAAATGACCAAAATTTCTGGTGATGTTCAAGAATATGTAAGCAGGTATACTTCTTAGCCTGCTGAGAGCAACGTAATGCATGTGTTCACGTGTGTTATATGGTAGATTAACAACTGCTTCATTCAAGCATCACCTTGACAACGATGGATTGTTTTAGTTACAGCTCGTCTTAAAGGAATTGTCTACGAAGCACTTGCACTTGGTTTTTTCCTAAACTGTCTGGTAATTTCCAAAATTGGAATCCAATGTTTTTCCACAGTTTGTTTATAAAGATGAGCATAATCATTTCCAATATAAATAAGACTCTTGAAATGAAACCCAAATAATGCAATAGTGAACCAGGAACTCTATAATCAATTTTTTGAATGATGCATCAGTCATTCCATCAACAGCAGACACATTTGTTGCTGCCTCCCCTCAGGGAGGCAGCACACTAATCTTGACTTCGGTCTTGGGTCACTGTGTCTTGCGTCCAGACCTCTTCGCCGAACTATGTATGTTCGGATGTTTGTCCATCCAGTTTTATGACGTAGTCCCACGCGTTGTACGTGATTTCTGCGCGATTTTTGTTACTTTCTCGCTGGAAGATGAAGGTTTCAGTGGCCAGTCTCGAGGAAAGCAGTGCTCTTTCATGAGTTTATCAGTGCTGTTTAATTCGACAACCATCAACAATGTCTTTTAATAGACAATGTCCAAGTACAAGGAGACAACATGTACTTGAATGCTTTTAACAATGATCTCATTCCTCGTGAGGGATTACTATCGCTGAACAACTTACCAACTAATAATTGTCAGTTCTTTGCTATACAAGCTGTGCTAGTTGGTAATACTCAACTGTTGTCATCCTCTGATCAACACACTAGTGAACTGGTAATACTCAACTGTTGTCATCCTCTGATCAACACACTTGTGAACTGCCGTACAATTTCAGCGAGGAGAGTTTATCTAGTCGAGGTAAGATATCAGTTTCTATAACTGACAGCTGTGTTTCTTGGTGGGAGATTTCACTGTTGTTTTCTTCTGTTTTTAGATGTATATTGGTGTGGGTTCATGAACAACATTCTGATCTGCGTGTGTGTGTTTTGACTTATACAAATTCTGAAAAATAATTTGATAGGCTGGATGATACGTACATTGCTGTAATATTTTATTAAAGCTCTAGATTTGCCAAAACTATTAAGAGGCTATCTCCCTAAAAACCGACCAACGGTTTTTGAAGGCAAAAATGAATTTCCTTTGTTTTTCGCCCATTATTTACCTTTACCTCACTTGCTATTAAACCGCTATAAAAATTGCCACTTGATAATTTGTTCTTCATTTTTGACACATTTTTTATGCTTCGGCTGGAACGGCTAAGATTCGAGCGGAAATGAGAGCTGACAATACCTCGAGATGGTCTTGTTATTTCTCCACCAATTTAGATTTGAATTTCAAATTTTTTTCTTGCAGTGCAATATATAGACCTTGTGTTTCATCTGGGTTGAAGGATACAAGCTCTTTGTTTTGTTTTGTATCAGATATGGTCTCTTTCTTTTGACTTACTTTTTAAATTCGCTTACGGCACCTGATTAGTCAAGTTTTATAAATTAAGATTTCTCTGAAGTGGCACCTAGCCTGGAAATGTCGTGTGTATTTCGTCGTAATATAATACCGTAAGTTTAGTAATCTTTAAAAACAGTTGTCGGCAAACGTATTTTGTAAGCGCACGAACCGCTCAAAGTTAAGCTATTGTTTCACTTTGTTTACATTGTCAGAACCGGAAATGCCTTACGCTTTGCAGATAAGGCCGTTCTCGTTTCTCAATTATTACGTAACTAGAAATACATGAATGCAACAACCCTTCGCCCGCTTTTACATTGCTTTTTTGAAACACCCCCCACCCACCCCCTGATTAAAAAAAGCACTCCTGATTATACAGCCAATATAAAAACAAACACAAATATAAAAACAAATGATATTAAATCTTTGGGATATTAAATTATACAATTTATGGATAGGTCGATAGATGACAAAACTGATTTAAATCATTTAATGAAAGTTGAACATATCAAAGCAAAACTTAGATTTCATTATTAAATTCTGGTTCTAAAAAATATATTGTTTTTAGGAGGTTTCAAAAGGGATTATTTCTAGCAAGCCTTCAAATGGCTTCTCCATGCATGTACATTTTGCAAAGGCAGAATTAAAAGTTGACAGCTCAAAAATTACATTTATAATAGAGTCTGAGATAAAAACAATTCAGTAGAATCGGATTCCAGAAAGAAGTATTAAACAGACGTTTCAGTCGAAAATTTGGAATCACAGCCAAGAAAACCGACAAAGCCCACGTCCACCAAAGCGTGATATAAGCCTAAGATAGTGTTTTAAGTTCGTTTTAGTTAAGCTGACTGATGGTTAATTTGGACGAGCAAAGGGAGAGCACGAAAACGTGAAGCTGCATGTATATTGTTTTAGGACATAAGGACAAAATACAAATCCCCTACCGTTATTAAACTTGAATGATTTTGAGACGACTGAGTGACCACAAACACTGCAATTCAGATCGAGGTTTTGTTTACCATAGGGCGTTTGGTTTCTTCAGGACCTCTGGTTTCGCTTCAACATATATTAAACCGGCTGTTTGTATCCTTTTCTTCGTTGTTCTCTTTTATTATTTAAGTAGAGCAGGCTCCATTTCGTTAAACGAAAGCAAAATACTGACAGATTTTTAGTTTTCTTGTCGCTAGTCACCAGTGTCCAACTATTCTTATCGCGTGACACCGTACCAAACATATATATAAATAAATAAATAAACTATTTCCCAGATTTCGGCTCCCTCGCTTTTTCTACACGCGTGTAAAATGGACTCCACGCGTGTCGAGATTAGCACCCTCACCGGGCTCCGGGCCTTCGGCCCGTCGCCCGGCTCGGGGAAAACAACTTCTTTTTATTTGAACTTATCCCTAGAAAGCGAACGGGGCATAATTTATAGGTCTATTCGGTTTTTAGGGTAAAAATGATTAAATATTCTATAGCCGATTCTTCATATATACTCATATACAATAGGAGCAGACATGTCGCAGCCTCCTAAGTGACACTTAAATAATTATAATTCATGAGCAACTGAAAGTTTATCATTTTCTCTGTTTATTTCGGTGTACTGTTCATATTTTTATAGCATGAAAAGGTGGCAGCATCTTATACTCTGGAAGAATCGATTAAACGTCTTAAGAATTTTTTAGACTTCACGAACAAATTAAATCGCTTTTAAGGCCTGGTTCATACGTCGCATTTAATTCAGACGAATTTAAAAATTCTTAAGACGTTTAATCGATTCTTCCAGAGTATAAGATGCTGCCACCTTTTCATGCTATAAAAATATGAACAGTACACCGAAATAAACAGAGAAAATGATAAACTTTCAGTTGCTCATGAATTATAATTATTTAAGTGTCACTTAGGAGGCTGCGACATGTCTGCTCCTATTGTATATGAGTATATATGAAGAATCGGCTATAGAATATTTAATCATTTTTACCCTAAAAGCCAAATAGACCTATAAATTATGCCCCATTCGCTTTCTAGGGATAAGTTCAAATAAAAAGAAGTTGTTTTTATGTAATAATTGATAAACGAGAACGGCCTTATCTGCAAAGCGTAAGGCATTTCCGGTTCTGACAATGTAAACAAAGTGAAACAACAGCTTAACTTTGAGCGGTTCGTGCGCTTACAAAATACGTTTGCCGACAACTGTTTTTAAAGATTACTAAACTTACGGTATTATATTACGACGAAATACACACGACATTTCCAGGCTAGGTGCCACTTCAGAGAAATCTTAATTTATAAAACTTGACTAATCAGGTGCCGTAAGCGAATTTAAAAAGTAAGTCAAAAGAAAGAGACCATATCTGATCATAGTCAATCGAGATATGGTCTGGAAACTCAGCTAAAGTCTTTGGTCTATCTTTTTGTTCGCCTTTATGCATTTTTGTGCACGGTGCACGGTCACTGAACACATTGTATTTTAGTATAATGAACGAATTGTCCAATAGCAACGTTTCAGTTCAATCACTCAACCGTGCTATTTAAATATTAATAAACCTAAAACAAAGGATGTGCACGGTGTAAGGTACGGTTCAACATAAAATCACAGCTCATTATAGGCGCTTTGAAGTTTGCCGAGTTTCCAGACCATATCTCGATTGACTATGATCTGATACAAAACAAAACAAAGAGCTTGTATCCTTCAACCCAGATGAAACACAAGGTCTATATATTGCACTGCAAGAAAAAAATTTGAAATTCAAATCTAAATTGGTGGAGAAATAACAAGATCATTTCGAGGTATTGTCAGCTCTCATTTCCGCTCGAATCTTAGCCGTTCCAGCCGAAGCATAAAAAAGTGTCAAAAATGAAGAACAAATTATCAAGTGGCAATTTTTATAGCGGTTTAATAGTAAGTGAGGTAAAGGTAAATAATGGGCGAAAAACAAAGGAAATTCATTTTTGCCTTCAAAAACCGTTGGTCGGTTTTTAGGGAGATAGCCTCTTAAGCACTTGGAATTGCATTGACAGTCTTGCCACAGCATTAGAGCAAGAGGCATGATACTAACTTGTAGTTAGTTAATGATTATATAATATAGAAGAAATGTGTTAATACTCTGTCTATTGTAAAAAAAATTAAATTTTTGGACTTTCCAGCCTCATTCGCAAGCAAATCTGTGGGCTCTTATGGTGAAGAGGTGAGAAAAACTTGGGTGGAGTGGGCAATCTCGGGTGGAGTGAGCAATCTTGGGTGGAGTGGGCAAGGTGGTGTCACATAATAGCCACAAAGTGCAGAGTTGCCTGTGGAGTAGGCTAAAGGTTGTTGTCACATTTGAGGCAGCACTTCACTTGCGATAGTAACTTCTAGTTGTAAGATCATATTTTGCCCCTTTAAGTATGGCACATGCAGTAATGCAGTTAGTAAATGAACCCATAATTTTTGGTGGATCATTGGGAATTAGCTTACCGCTGTAGCTGACCACACCGCCAATTTATTCATAGTTTGTTGACCTTTATATGCGATGCTCTAATTTATGCAGTGTGAATACCTTCTTATAGAAAAAATCCAAAAGGCTGAGAAACTGTAGAATAGTTCTCTCCTCCGCAGAGGCTTCTATTCTGGTTAGTTGCAGGCAATTGTCGCAGGCGCGCGGGCTATCGTAAAGCGCGCGGAGAACGTTGGGAAGTTGGAAAAAGAGGCGAGAAGCCTCTGCCAGATAATGTGCGGTTGTCTGGCACGATTTGCGGTTCTCTGGTAAATGGCATAAAAACCCGACGATTTGGGGGAAGTTCAGCAGTCCCTTCAAGATCTAAGTATCAAAGGTAAGCATGACGATTTTCGTGAAGAAAGTGCGATTACATGAATTTATTTGATTCTTGCTGTTATTTACGTGTTGTACTTACAATAGAACTCCTCTGGGACCATATTTCAATTAATTGAGTCTTCTTTATTCTCTTTACGATAAACATAATGCAGAAGAAGATATAGAATGCTTTGCAATAAGTACGCCGGAGAAGGATTTTTTAACGCCGAATTCGAAGTCGGCAAACGAACCGAATACGAAGAGATTTCAGTAAAGTAACAAATCTGCGGTTCTCTGGCATGGGAGATAGTGACGATAGTTTGCACGAAGTACAATGTTTTCTTCAAGATCTCTAAGTCTAGAATGTTGTTCTGGGCGATATTAGTTCTGAAGAATGGAAATCACCTGCGGAACGAATCAAAATTCGAAACGCTGCCAGACTGACAAACGTTTTAATATCGAACGTTGAATCGTTGATAGACAAAAGCCCCTGGCCTAGGTCAGGGTCAGGCCCCGGACCTGGGTAAAACCTGCCGCGTTCACACTGGCTTTGGCCTGGGAGAAATTAGGCTCTATGTAGTCTCATTATGGCTAGCTTACACGAAGTAGCTTCACAAGTGTATACCGTAATGGCGCATCCTCGTGTATTATATTAGGGTTATAACCCTTATTATTTCTAACGCTGAAGTTATCCAGCTGTTCCTGGATGTTCTGATCACTCTATATCGTGATTAGATACTCTGTCTCGTCGTCCGTCCAATGATATGCCATGAGCAATACAAAAATTTAAACTAATCGAAGCCAAGAACCGATCGAGAGGCTCTTCTGGCGCGTACTATTATAATTTGGCGAGTTAAAACCTACGAACGTTCATTGCGGGCTCCCATTACCATGGCAATGAGGCCAATCTCAGGTCAGGCCCAGGTAAAACCCGTTCACACTAGGCCTAGGTCAGGGTCAGGTCAGGCCCAGGCCAACTACTTTCGTTGGCCTGGTTTGCCAGGCACAGGTCAGGCCTAGGCCAGGTAAAAGTCGTTCACACCATCAAAAATCTAGGCCCAGGTCAGGGTCAGGCCGGGTCTAGGTCGGTAGTGTGAACGTGGCTAAAGCCGATGAATATGCAGCGCTGGAATATTCTCAGCGCTAACTTTCTACATTACACCAAGCTCGTAAATGTCCCACATGCACTACGTGTATACGTACAACTTATCATAGGTAAGATCTATGTTTACAACAGTTCAGTGTCTTTTGATATAACCTTTTTCGGGTAGCGCATAGTCAATCGAGATATGGTCTGGAAACTCAGCTAAAGTCTTTGGTCTATCTTTTTGTTCGACTTTATGCATTTTTGTGCACGGTGTACGGTCACTGAACACATTGTATTTTAGTATAATGAACGAATTGTCCAATAGTAAGGTTTCAGTTCAATCACTCAACCGTGCTATTTAAATATTAATAAACCTAAAACAAAGGATGTGCACGGTGTAAGGTACGGTTCAACATAAAATCACAGCTCATTATAGGCGCTTTGAAGTTTGCCGAGTTTCCAGACCATATCTCGATTGACTATGGGTAGCGTTTGTTTACATGTTTAATTGCATAATTCAAAATTGGAAAATCCTATCCTTGTGTAACAATATTAACATTCTCGAGTTGAGAAATGTCTGCCAGCAATTTAAATGTGTCTTTTATTCACAATTTATGGATTTCCAACCTTTCCGTAAGTTAAATTTGATTATATATTTAAATTCCGAGTCTGGTGCCTAGTCCATCACGGAATTTGGGCGCCATATTGACAACATTATCTGGCAGAGTCTACTTTTCTTTCCCTCTTCCCATCCTTCCTCGCGCATCTTCTCCCTCGCCGACGTTCGATCCGCTTGAGCAGTTAGTAACTTCAGTTTAGGAACAAATATAGTATGACAAAATACATCATATAAAGTAAGACGACAACAAAATCTATACTAAAAACAAGGAGAAAAAGGAGGAACCCGCCGCCAGTGGAGAAGTGACAGTCCTCATGACCCAGTAAACTGGGAGGTTGATTGAGGTACCCCGTTTTTAGAACTACCAAGACTCCATGACGGAAACTCCGTCTACCGTTAAAACCTATACGACGTCAGACACTATCTACCTGGGGTGATGTTGAAGAAAATGCTGATCCTAGCATATATGATGTTGTTCATCCATATATATTAAACACACTAATCTTGGATTGGATTGCTGTGATTATTTTACAGGATCCTGGTAAAGATAGTATCACTGGTAGGATATTATCCTTGAGCTTGGTTGCAACTAAATCTGTTGTGACCATGAAAAATATGGTGTGTTGTTCAATCATGTGTATACATCGGTCTAAGTATGTTATTCCTAAACAGGTATAACAATGTAGATCCATCTTACCTTACTCATAGCAATATGTTTATATACTCACAAAGAATGAATATGAGCATTCCATTGTGCAAGAGGACTCCTTACTTGTAGCAATATGTTTATATAGTACTCACAAAGAATGCAAACATTTAGTTTGAAAATTTGATTATGTCCCTCAAATAAAATACAATGACACAATTTTTAATTATTTACAAGTTGAAAATGCTCTAAACAACACAACTAAGGTGTAATAACCAGTGGTGTATTGGTGCCTAGGCGTACAGTACCTAGGCAGTTCTTTTCTGTGGCCTAACACTGCCTAGGCACCTTTTTATATCGTGTGTAAGCATAAAGCTTGAAATAATCATGATGTCTTCCATACAATCAAGACAAGAGCATGTTCATGACAATTGTGACCTAAACCACTTAGTATTGACGCGCGGAAACTTTTTTGAAACGACTAGGCATGTGTGTTCTTACCAATACACCACTGGTAATAACTGTAACTAAATGTCAAGCTGTTCTCTTACCAACAATATATAATATAATTATATAATATATTCCCCAGACACCATCTTAAATTGTTTACAAGTTGAAAATGTTTTCTTTCAACAACAGAACTATACTGTAGAGTAACAAATAGTTAAAATCTACCAAAACACTAGATAAATGAGAAAATACACCATCCTTGAATTATTACAAGTTGAAAATGTTTTCTTTCAACAACAGAACTACTGTAATAATTATTATAACTGTAACAAATAGTTAAAATGAATTATACCAAAACACTAGATAAATGAGAAAATACTGTACACCAACTACACTAATGAAAGTAAAGTCAATGACCATGTCAAACTGTTCTAATACTGTATAGGACTAGGTTGAAGTGACACTGTCAACAACATTTGTTTTGTTGTTGTACTGTGCCTGGGAAGTCCAAGGAATCTGATAAAGTCAGAGATTAACAATCAAATAATAACACAGTGCATCTGTAGTCTGTAGTGTATACTTTAGATTCCACCAATAGCCTTGCCAATATATTGCAAAATTGTACTAGGTACATTATAGCAATAATTTTGTAACTTTAAAATCTATGATAATTAAATATTTCATATCAAAAACACCACGTTCAATTTGACTCGACACATTTTCCCATTGATGATGCAAAGTGTGACGATTCCCGTGGCAAGGCAGCACTTCCCTTGCGATAGTAACTCCTAGTAACTAACACAGCAACGCCGCGTCATCTATTGTCAAACCCAAGAAACCAACACAGTCACGTATTATAAGACAATCAACATAGAACCGATGTCGCACAGGCCCATTAGCGCTGCATGTGATCATTGTAAATAACTTGGGAAACTTCGCCCATATTTTAGAATACAACTCTGAATTGCAAAGCACAAAAAACTGTTGAACGCGCACCCTGGTGAATTCTTGCCCATGCAGTGATCGACAAACCCTCACCCGCACAAATCGGGTATATAGAAGAGGAAATTGTATCACAAACCCGCAACTGGCGACTCCTCTCCCTGGCAAAGCCTTGCCCGGTAATGCAGAAAGGCATAAACCTCACGTGAACAACATATTTGTGCTCATCCCCTGGCTTGAGCCACCAGGTCGACGGAGTCATTCCACAAACAACTGGCAAAATCTCAATGTGGTAAACCTTGAGTGGTAATGGAGACACCTCACACGCTTTGGGAGTTTGGGTAACATATGTGTGATCATCCCTCGAAACATCTGGTCGAGGAACGGAGGGGGTCCTGTCACCAACATCTGGCGAAATCTCGCCATGGCCAAGCCTTGCCGGTAATCGATAAACCTCGCGGGAATAACATTGGTGATCACCCCTCGACCCATCTGGTCAGGGAAGTCATTTCACAAACAACTGGCGAAATCGTGCCCTGGCAAAACCTTGCCGGTAATCGAGAAACCTCACGGGAATAACATTTGTGATCATCCCTCAAACCATCTGGTCAAGGAAGTCACTTCACAAAAGCACTGGCGAAATCTTGGGCGAAATCTAGCCCTGGCAAAACCTTACCGGTAATCGAGAAACCTCACGGGAATAACATTTGTGATCATTCCTCGAACCATCTGGTCAAGGAAGTCACTTCACAAAAGCACTGCGGCAAAATCTTGGGCGAAATCTCGCCCTGGCAAAACCTTGCTGGTAATTGATAAACATTTGTGATCATCCTCGAACCATCTGGTCAAGGAAGTAATTTCACCAACATCTGGCGAAATTTCGCCCTGGCAAACCTTGACTGCATGATGATCGATAAACCTTACGAGAATAACGTAGTTGTGATCATCCCCGCGGAACCGTGTGGTCGAGGAAATCATTTCACAAACAACTGGCAAAGCCTCGCCATTAGCACTGATCAGCGCTGATCAATAGACAAAGCTCAATAAACAACACATGAAGAACAAACTTATGATAATCCCTCGAACCATGTTGAGGAGGAAATCATTTCACCAATACATGCACAAGTCTGTTAAAATATATCGGACTACCATAGTCAGTAAGCATTGATTTCGGTCGATCAATCCGTGAGTCCGACAAGATATTCTAGTTGTTAACAGGAAGAAAGGAAAGAAGATTAGAAGAATAAGCAATATACTTCAGCAGGGACAACTCGGAAATATTTGACACGCTTCAGGTGTTCCAGCCTTTGTTGCTCGTCTGGCAAAACCCGACAACCATCAATATATAAGTAAACTGTAGTAGACCTTGTTTAGAAGGCCATAAGAGCTTGTCTTGCTGTAAAGTACTGGCGAAGGCTCCTTGCGAAGGCTATATAGGGTGCAGCATAAAGCACATGTTGTCGGAGTCGCTTACTTGACCACTGACAATTTATTCATAGTTTGTTGACCTTTATATGCGATGCTCAATTTATGCAGTGGGAATAGTAGCCCGCATTCTAGATCTATTATTTTTATGGTATATATGCAGTAAAAATGGATTATTAAACTTAATCAAACATTACTTGCAAGGCATCTGGCTTGGCAAACCATACAGTTCCGGCTTTGTACAATGTCAAGTAAATATCCCACGCCTGCAAGAAAGAAAAAAATAGGTGCGCAATTACGTACATGTGTTTATTGGTTGTTAGCCTGCGAGCCGACTCCCGCACGCATCTCTATAAAATTTCAATATCTACATCCAAAATTTGATCATGAAATGCTGATTGGTTGATATTTTAATCGGCTGACAAAGTTAATTATCAAATCATTAATAATTCATGAAGAAAATTTGCTATTTTATTTCTAGAGAAATTTTGGCTCTTGCATTAAAAGCTGTCCAAATAACGCTAAACATGAGTACAAATATAAAGCGATATTTGGATAGTTAGTTATTTGGATTGTTAGCCAATCAAATTCATCACACGGGAGACTACTTCATGTATGCTTATTATTTTGTCTTAGTGCAAGTCGCGCTACTTCTCTGGCCTTTTTAGAGTTATATTTTTTCCATAAAAATTTGTTGATCATAGCAGTTGTATAAAAAATCTCTTATAAGATGTTTTGGTGTGTGGTAACGCTGTATATTTTTACGAGTTGTGCCGTATTTTGACGAGCCCACAAAATACAAACGAGTAAAAATATACAGCGATACTACACACCAAAACATCCAATAAGAAAGATATAATTATATGACGTACGCAAACAAGCAACTACAAGTTATACTTGACATAAACTAAATAATGCATGATTATTGTTTTCCAGTTTTATATTAGTTCTTACCTGCGCACCCATATGGTTCAAGGGAAGGAAGCTGACAACCACATATTCACTTCCAGTCATTCTAGCGAAGAACCATGTACCATAAATAAGCTGTACACAAAAAATGTAAGGTCACAGCTATAGATTAATGTCTCCTCCCTCCCTCCCTCCCTCCCTCCCGCCCTCCCTCCCTCCCTCCCTCCCTGCCTCCCTCTCTCCCTCCCTCTCTCTCTCTCTCTCTCTCTCTCTCTCTCTCTCTCTCTCTCTCTCTCTCTCTCTCTCTCTCTCTCTCTCTCTCTCTCTCTCTCTCCCCACAGTGATTATAGAAAATAGCGCGCGCTGATTGGTTGAGCTACTTCGGAATAATGCTCGATAATCACCTACAGCGTTACTCAAAATGGCCACCAGCCAATTTGTCAACGTGACAGACGAGAAAATTAACAATTTTAAAGAAAATGCTGTTCCTAAAAGTACGAAAATGTGTATTTATACTAAAACAATTATTCACCTCAGGCTCAGTGAATATCAGTAGAGTAGACACAGGTATAGAACACCTAGTCGGCACTTTTTTAGGATTGGAAATTTCTATTTTCAGGTATAGAACTCCTAGTCAGCACTTTTTTTAGGATTTTTATTTTGATATTTTTATTTTATTTTTTTCTTGTGAAATGTTTTTGTGAAATTTTACTCTTGTGATTTTTTTTTTGTGAAATTTTATTCTTGTGAAATTTTATTTTAATGATTTTTTGTGACTTTTCTGTTTTGGTATTTATTTTCTTGTGATTTATTCTTGTGATTTATTCTTATGATTTTATACAAAGGCCATGCAAAGACTTCATACAAAGTATAATATGTATTGTATTTATTACGCTTTGTCTCAGGACGGGTGACTCTTGTGGGACAGGTGAACCATGTGCGCGCGCATATTTTCGAAAATAGGTTTACGTTGATTCGTGAACTGATTTATTTGGAATTGCAATATTTTGTTTTAAAATAAAGTCATGTATGTTTACGTAAACATACTAAACCATGACTTCCCGAAGGGGCATGTCTACGGCTAAACATCCCACTGATATTGGCTTGGAAGAAAGATTTCTGTCTCACCGTCAAAAGCTAATTGAAGGGAAACTGTTGCAGTGTTGTGCCGAAGAAATATCCTCAGAAATTTCTACATTGGCTTTGGAGAATTGTGAAGGTTGCCATTTCAGTAATCTTTCTCAGGGGGCGATTACATGGACTGGGCTAGCTTGGTTAACCGGGCTAGCCCGCTTTATATATAAAACGCATGATGTTTTAACATTTCGATTACATGGCAAGCGGGCTAGCCCGGTTTGCCGGGATCCCGGATGAAAATGTCCATGTAATCGTTTTCTACCCGGCAAACCGGGCTGAAAAACTGTTGAACTCGCTTCGATACGCGTTCGTTTGCTTGACTGTGTGAATAAATAGTGCTGAAAGGAACTGAAATAGAAGAACAACCTTGTTTGTGGATTTCGTGATCAAAGTGAAGATTTAATAAATCAATTAGTCTTCGTGAAGACGCTTTCCTGGGTTATGTTAATTTCAGGGAGTCATTTTGACTCCAAAAGTGGAGTAAAAAAAAAAGGTACAGAATGACTCCTTTTTTGGAGTAAAATTTACTCCACAAGTAGAGTAAATTTTACTCCTACTGGAGTAAAGTTTACTCCAGTAAGAGTAAAATTTACTCCCTTTGTGGAGTAAAAGTTACTCCAAAAATAGAGTTATAAATTGGAGTAAAATTTACTCCCAAAAAGGAGTCATTCTGTACCTTTTTTTTACTCCACTTTGGGAGTCAAAATGACTCAATTAGTAGAGTAAAAAAATGATGCTCTAAAACACAGTAAATGCAATAAGTTAAGATTTATTTACACAATAAATAATTGTACAAATATATTAATAGGCAAATAAGGCAATGTTCAATGTTCTTTAATATATATGCATGTTAGTTCAATTCCTGGAGGAATTTGTTTACTGAAACCCTTTTCTTGGCTTCCACCATTCTGTCCATTATTGTAGCCTCCAATGCCAGGAATACATTCTTAAGGTTGCTAGCATACTCAATATTAAATATATAATAACAAGCAATTAACAATACTAATACTTGTGACACAGGCACTCCAGAGTTCAGCTTCAGCACCTTTCCTTTCGCAGCCAGATATAATGGCACAATGTCACCAACATGCCCCCCTCCAATTAGTTTTGGGGCAACCGTATTTTCGATGATGGCATCGATTGAATCATCATCCTAGGAAAAAAAATATTCTAAATTTCATGACGAAGGGTAGATACATTGTAGCATTGTAGACGCTGGCGGGTGGGCGAAATGAGGGAGGGGGGCTAATTTCAAAAGATGGGACTGTAGTTATCAAAATTAACTACACACATGTAGTCTATAATGTATCCCACAGTGCTTTTTTAAGAATTCATCAGTGGATGGGGGGCATCAAGGGAAATTCCCCCCTGGACATTTGTGATCTTGACTTTCTGCATTTTCAGATGGCATACTGTATTGAATATCATGCAACCAAACACTTACCAAACAAATTTTCAGTAGCTCGCCAATTCCTTTACTACTCATTAACTTTGGCAAAAGGATGATCGCTGTGGCATCTTCAATCTCTCAAGGAATTTAGAAAATAACACTTATTGTTTAAATATGCACGCAGAAGAAACACTCCTCTCAACAGAGTTTATCTTTTGACCTAACAATATTTTATATTTAAGAAATGGCTCACGGTTTAGCGTGCTTCATCGAGTTGTGGATGCAAGCATTAATGGGTTAAAGCACTAGTATATAATAAAGATATTGAGTACATTAAAGATGATGTATATAAATTACCACAGTTACATGTCATGTACAAAGGGTCACACTACAGTTTATAGTTTAAAAGTAAACACTGCTGCACCCATGCACTCATATATAATTACAGTATATGCTTTGTTGGGTACTAAGGTACATGTATTTTTAATATAAACCCGGTAAATAAAGTTATATTTAAGATTATTAGACTTTACCAGTACGAGGCATAAATGTTCGTGAAATTATGTCCACTCGTTTCTAATTTTTTTGCTTCTCTGCATTAATGCATTATAGAATATCTCCATATTCGTCCTTTGGCAGCTTTATGTATTAACACGCAAAATAACTTCTTGTTCACACGACTTGTATAGCCTCCAAATACAAGCAAATCACTATGCACATTCAGTAAACCATTTGGTTGAATAGCCGCCATTTTGAATTCTACTTGTAAAAGCTATTACGGGGGAGTTAAATTTACTCCTTTGGGGAGTCAAAATGACTCCTGGAGTAAAATTACTCTTTTGGTGGAGTTATTTTTACTCCTTCGGTGGAGTTAAATTGACTCTCAGTGGAGTAAATTTTGGAATGTATATACCAAAGTGGAGTAGTTTTAACTCCATCTTTGGAGTAGATTTTCTCCAATTTTTTTACTCTCCCGAGAGGAATTATTTTAACTCCTATGGTGGAGTTAAAATGACTCCTTGAAATTAACAGTATAGCTAAGACTTTAACAATCTTTTTATTAACGACGGGCATACAAAATAAATTATAGACTAATTAGTGTAAAACTGAAGAAAAACTAACGTAACTTTGCCCTTATTTACTTGATAATTGCGAACTTCGGCCTGAAATCATTCCGGCTTACCGGGCTAGCCCGCTCCATGCATGTAATCGTTTCGTAAACTCATTCCGGTTAACCGGGCTAGCTGGACCGGGCTGGCCCGGTTAACCGAGCTAGCCCGGTTAACCGGGCCAGCCCGGTCCATGTAATCGCCCCCTCAAAGACAACACGATTGTCTTATGATGGAGGTCGATCAAAAGGTCTGGTTGTATTTTGACAGTGCGTTAGAAAGGGTTTGCGAAGCAAGAATTGTCGAAGCTTTTATGAGAAGTTTACAAAACATCAAGCCAACAGTTATCTGTCTTGAATTGCTGAAATACAGGGCCGGCGAGAGCAAAAGCCGGGCCCCTGGACTGACATGTGTATGGGGCCCCCTCCCCTAAATTTACGTGAAATGTATGAATGCATGATGGATAATGCAGGTATAATAGCACATTTGCAATTTTGCATACGGCCGTACACTCTATAAGAAACTACGCTACATTATAAGACGTTCCGTTACATTTGGCGAATTCATATTACAAGACGGAAACTCGTCTTAAGACGAGAATCCGTATGACGGATTACTGTCAGGTATAAATTTAAGACGGAAACCCAGCGAAAACGTGCGCTCTTCCCCTCCTTCCCTCCCCCCTCCCCCCCCCCCCCCCTAGAGCCTGCTACGCAGGCTATTTTTTTGGTCGCGATATGGCCCCAACGTAACAGGCTTTGCGAAACTGCAGGCATGACGTCACAGCTCAAATGCTGATGTTTCATCATGGCGGATTTTCATGCAGGAGTAGCGAGTTTTTTCTTCTGACGCCTTTGGTTGTGTTGTTCGAAGTGAATTTGTGTTTTAATGATAAACACGCTCGCAATGCTTTTCGTAGACGTGGGTTGGTCCGCGATCTCGATAACCGTACGCTGAAAATGTGTAGTACTCGATCAAACTTTTACGAAAATTCTTGATCAATGTGATTCTCCGACAATTTACATGTGTTATTAATTAAATGGTACTGAAAAATGTTGCTCAAGTGCTGTAGATCAAAGAACAAAGAAAGTTGATAAAGCCAACTTGCAAGTGAGAGGTAAACATGCTGTTTCACATCTTCGTCGAAGTTGTCATTTAGCTGAACTGACTTGTGTCTGACAGTCTGTGAATGCTGTATGTAAGCTTAAGTGTATTGAGGTAACTATTAATATTTGTGGTTTGTTTATTTGCTTGTATTGTTTATTATTGTACTGGTGTCTTGCACTAAAAGTCGATGTTGTTAAACAGTTTATACATTACTTTCATCAAGTGTGTATTATTGTTTGGATACACCGATATGGCCCGACGATTCCATGTTTTGGTACACCAGTATGGCCACCATTTCATTGTGTTGGTACACCAGTATGGCCACCATTTCATTGTTTTGGTACACCAGAATGGCTGATTGGCCACTATTTAATTGTTTTTGTACACCAGTATGGCCACCATTTCAATGTTTTGGTACACCAGTATGGCCACCATTTCATTGTTTTGGTACACCAATATGGCCAATTGGCCACTATTTCATTGTTTTGGTCCAGTGCCCACTATTAAGTAGCCCGAGTTAACGCCTAGCGGGCGTCTTGTTTGTTTTTAGACAGTTTCCTGCTGTCAAGAGCAATTATGATTGCACAATTAATCAATTATCATTTACGTAGAGAAGAAAATAATATTAAAAGATAAAAGCAAAATATTTTGTGTAATTAAAGTTTTGACAAATTTCACAAGCAAAATTTTATTCTTGAGAAAGTTTTTCATATAAAAATAACTCGTTATTCCTGTTTGAGAAACTGGTTTAATGATGTATTATAAAAGAGTGGCGCGCTAGTGTGTCTGCAAATCTTCGTTTTATTAACGTCACCGATCCTTTCTCGTGTTTACTTTTGAAATGAATTCTATACAAGCGACGACAAGGCTGTGCATTCGCATTTTGCTCATTTACATTCGCATTTTGCTCATTTACATTCGCATTTTGCTCATTTACATTCGCATTTTGCTCATTTACATTCGCATTTTGCTCATTTACATTCGCATTTTGCTCATTTACATTCGCATTTTGCTCATTTACATTCGCATTTTGCTCATTTACATTCGCATTTTGCTCATTTACATTCGCATTTTGCTCATTCACATTCGCATTGTGCTCATTCACATTCGCATTTTGCTCATTCACATTCGCATTGTGCTCATTCACATTTGCATTGTGCTCATTCACATTCGCATTGTGCTCATTCACATTCGCATTGTGCTCATTCACATTCGCATTGTGCTCATTCACATTCGCATTGTGCTCATTCACATTCGCATTACGCTCATTGCGTGCGCATTTTGCTCATTCGCATTCGCATTATGCTCATGCTTGCGTTTGTGAAGTCGGTGTAACCTATAGTTGGAGTCTCGATTATTTGTTTAAGATTTATTTCGGTGCAGACATCCTTTAATGCTTTACTTTCAGGTCCCGTTTTTAGCATATCACAGTTAAGGTCGCCAAGGATAAAGATCGAATGTTTTAATAATAGTGCCTTAGTGTATGCAGGTTTTAAAGCAGATTCAGAACAACTTAACGCGCAATCTGGAGGTCTATATACAACGCAGATAATAAAAGATTTCATCTTCTTATGTTGAAGGTGTAGCCACATTTGATGAAAGTTATCTTCAGATATTAAAGAAAGATTTCTTAATACCTTGCATTTAACATCCTGGCGAACGTAAGCGCATACTCCTCCACCGACTTTATGTAAACGATCTAGTCTGAATATTTTATAGCCTTCCATCCAATTATACATATATATATATATTTATATATATACACTACACTCGAATTTTCCTTCACCCAAAATCCTTAGAACATGCTATGTAATCGAGTGAAATGCCCAATATTGCTTATAATATACCCAATTCTCTCCTGGCATTACCACCTTATTATATATACAGAACTCGTGATCAAGCTCTTGGCAATGCCCTCTGTGGCTCAGTGGTCAGAGCATTGCACTAGAATCGCAAGGTCGTGGGTTCAAATCCTGCCGGAAGGCCTGTGTAGTTGCATTTGTCGAAATGGAAACTTTTGTGTTCTTTTCTCCCATATACATATATATATATAAATATATATATATAATATATATATATATATATATATATATATATATATATATATATATATATATATATATATATATATATATATATATTCGAGTGAAATGCCCATTATCACTTATTATATATATATATATATATATATATATATATATATATACTAGTCAGCTAACCCTTTCATGCACCTCGTTCTTGTCGAACAACTTTATCTTTCTACTCTGGCTATTATACGCCAGGCGATTTTACTCGCCATATAGCCATGTTGGTATACCATCTTTATCCTATGAGAATTTAGCTTTAGAAAACATTTCGTATTGTATTACCACCCAAATGGAAGCACCGATCACGTAGGTAGAAACGACCGTATATGTTAACAAGATATCTATGGTGAAGAAAACTTTCGAGTGTAAGATTATATATGCATTTTAATACTAAAAATAGAATGATAATAGTGAATTATATAATATCAATAAAAAACATACTTACATTATCATGCGATGCCATCACTCCCTTAGGATTTCCCGTAGTACCAGACTAAAATATATAACAGTAAATTTAAAGTTGACCAGAACATTTAGTACCGAGAAATAAATTGTCTGGAAAAGTGGCAAAGTCTTTGTTCAGAGTTGCCTGTGAAGAAGAGGTCATTAAGACAGTTCACAAGTGTGTTCAGAGGTTAGAGAAGAACGATTCATTGCCAATTTAGAACTTACATGCAATTTGTAAGAGCAAATCCTTCTGGCATATGTGATGTAAGTTGTAGGAAGAAACTTCCTACGTCACAAAACCTCATTCCCTCAATATTACCTATCTCGATCACTGATCTGAAATAGTGATCTCGATTCGTTGACGACTATACATACCACTAATAACAGAATATCATACAAATACACAATTTTCTCAGGCGCTATTCTATAGGATTTCTTAAAATGTACATATGTTGTAGAGAATTTCAAGCTCTTTAATTTAGTGTAAGTCTCCAGAGTGGCATAGACCCATGAACGACGCAGGCAAGCTTTAAACAAATTGCGGCGCGGTGTTATTAATACGACTGACGGGGGTTGCCTTGCATGTTTCAGATTACATCGGAAAAAGTACAATTTTCTCAGCCGCTATTCTATACGATTTCTTTAAATTTACATATGTTGTAGAGAATTTCATGCTCTTTCATTTAGTATAAGTCTCCAGAGTGGCATAGACCCATGAACGACGCAGGAAAGCTTTAAAAAAATTGCGGCACGGTGTACGACTGACGGGGGTTGTTTTGTATATTGCATATACATCAGATATGAACACAATTTTCTCAGCCGCTATTCTATACGATTTTTTTAAATTTACATATGCCGTAGAGAATTTCATGCTCTTTCATCTAGTATAAGTCACCAGAGTGGCATAGACCCATGAACGACGCATTTTGTTTAAAGCTTTCCTGCGACGTTCATGGGTCTATGCCACTCTGGAGACTTATATTAAATGAAAGAGCATGAAATTCTCTACAACATATGTAAATTTAAAAAATAGGCATGTCCAGACATGCATGTATCTACTGCGTCAATCATGCCTATAGCTACCATGGTAAAAACAATGCTGTAATTACTGTATGTACTTGTAGTGACCTTGTATTCAGAGCTGAACAAGATTTTTGTCAAGATTGTCAATGCTAGCCATGCTGTGTTTTTAAGAAAGGAACTCAGAGTAAAGCCATTAAAGCACAGGAGGCTGAGCACTAACAGCTCTCATGTGCATGGTCACCCATTCAAATACTAACTCAATCAAATTAGGCTTTACTTCGGTCCTCGTCGTGAGAGGCAGTGTGATCATAGCTTGACTATTAAAGCTATGTTACTATTTAAAACCTATGGTAATAAAGTATGGTTGTTGTAAAGTTTAGTAGGCCAATCAAATTTTAATACAGTACATCAACAACAGCTCACAAAATTGACTAATAAAGTATTTAAATAACTTTGTTACAACAATTTGTCAAATAATTATAATGCAATCCAGTTGAAGTAGGACTGCTGTAAAGTTTAGAAATAATGAAGTTGTGAACGAAGATCTCCAGCAATTGTCATCAAAATTATGAAAGCAACTATACATTAATTGTTCTTCAAGATCGAGTAGACATTTCGTATATGCATGCATGCAGTAAAAGGTAGAATAAATGTTTGGCATTCATGACATAAATTTTTGCATGACATTGACATTACTGCAGCATACAATTTAAGTACCCCATTATTATTCATTATAAATATAAAGGCTTGCCGTTTCGCACTCTCTACATAGCCTGTCACTGACATTTGACTATTGTACAATATGTTATTTAACAGCATAATGCACCAGTCATTTGAAACCCCCGACCCCCCCACCTCGGGCATAACCGGGGAAAACTGGGGGTATTCACCTCATATTCACTAGTTTATCATTCCCCGGTAGGTGGGGAATACGCTTCTTATCACTGTCTCTCAGCGAAAGCGACCGGGGGATACGCTTCTTTTCACTGCTTCTCTCAAGCGAGTACACGGCAGCGCCGCAGCCTCCAAAGTAAAAATCCTGGGAACGATTTTGGAAAGGGGGGGACAGCATCGATGAGCGTATTGGCGGTATTGTATTTTAACCGCACCGCATGGTTTCTTTGTTTTGGCTTTGGGATACCAGTTATTAAATTTATGATGCTTTGCAAGGTTGTTTACGGCAACTTAAAGAAGGCCGTTGTCGCCGAAACGCTACAAGGTCTTGTGACAAAAGGTACGTGTGTTTTAAATTATTTGCAGACAGTTTCTTTTCATGGTTTTTATTTTATAAAACAAGACATGCATACTTCGTTGACCTTTCATTGAATATGATTTCATGGTTCGATTCCACCACGGTATTCCACCAACTGTATATTAATATTTATAACATATTTATACAATATTCTTTCAAATGTTTTGATTTTCGTTGAGCTTTATGAAAAAGTTGTTTCATTTTGTTGTCTGTGAGGACCAGAGGTTGGATGGGAATCCAATAGCAATGTCTTTGAAACACAATGCTTCCAGTACAAAGTCTCATAATTTTTAATCTATGCACAAATACATCTATTTATGATGCAAATGTCATTGCATTTTAAATTGCAAATAATTGCAATAAAGAATAGTTATTATTGCCCTCTTGATGAATGATGCTATTTACATGTACAGCAATTCACTATTCAGTATGTACAGTATAAATGTTATACATGTAAATAATAAAATTATTTTAATATTGTTGGTTATCTGCTTTGACAATGAACTGACGATGAATGGATTATTGTTCTTAAAAACAACATCAACAGCGTTAGTGTATTCTAAACACTTTTTATGGTTGCTTCCCACCTAATTAAAATGATGGCAGCCAAAAATACACGGACACAAGTATCAAATGTACTGACAAGGAGTTGAACTTCTGGTTGATTATGTATTCTGTACCCTGAGTCAACAGGCTGTAAAATTATTGCTTAATTAAAGCTCCAGTCCAGCCTCCTCCGCAGGCAACTCTCCCTCTCTTAAAATGCAAGAGAAGCAATAGGGAGACTAGGAATGAGAAAGATCTTTTTTTCTTTTCTGGGAGCCCTGCCTTTTTCCCCAGGTCCCAGAAAAACGTGCTTGCGGAAGAGGCTAGCCCTAGTCCATTTCAGACAGTATGTATGCTGATCCTTTTCATCATATTTAAGATCACTAACTTTATACATGTTTATATATGTTTTCAGGAAAAATGAAACTTGGAATTGAACAAGAAGTAAGTGCAACCATTTTTCTTGATGATGGTACAGAAATAGATGATGATGAAACACTGCTAGCTTGTGATAGTGGTACAAGCTTCACTTTTGTGCCTGAGAGTGAACAGTGGAGTCCTCCAGCACCATCCACTGCCTCAATTTTGAATTTGGATAGCACAGGAAATACATGTAATATTATTATGCAGAAAGATAAATCTGTCTCCAAAGGTAATGTAACTATGCAATACCTGTACATGTTTTATTTGTGCTTCTTATTAATGTACAGCTCAGTGAAATTATTTCTTTTTTTCTTCATCTCAAGGGTGTTCAACACAGCAGCTTACCATAAATAATTGTGATGGAAAACTAACATTGGGACCTGCAACTGTGGTAAGTTGACATTCCCACAGTATACTTACATGTATATCATCATAACCATCCAGAAAATACTCAGACAGTCACATCTTTTTATCTGAACTGTATCTCATCACTTGTCCCTGAAAAATTATGTTAACTCTTTATACTTCAAGACATCTCATCACTGTTGAATAAAGTTGTCTGGCATTAACCATGGGATTCCATGGTTTTATCCACAATACAGATCATGAGTGTTAATTATTTCACTTGATTATGAGTGTCAATTATTTCACCTGATCTGTTTGTTTGTTAATTGTTAATTGTTTGTTTGTTTGTTTGTTTGTTTGTTTGTTTGTTTGTTTGTTTGTTTGTTTGTTTGTTTGTTTGTTTGTTTGTTTGTTTGTTTGTTTGTTTGTTTGTTTGTTTGTTTGTTTGTTTGTTTGTTTGTTTGTTTGTTTGTTTGTTTGTTTGTTTGTTTGTTTGTTTGTTTGTTTGTTTGTTTGTTTGTTTGTTTGTTTGTTTGTTTGTTTGTTTGTTTGTTTGTTTGTTTGTTTGTTAGTTTGATTTTCCATCAGCAGAATATCTCAAAATATTATGGGTGGATTGTAATGAAATTTGTGAAATGGTTGGTCGTACATAGAACCAATTCATTAAATTTTGGTTAAATAGCCTATATGTATGTACACAGTATGGATGAGTGAATTGATGATTGATTGCACTTATTTCCACAGATTTATAATATATGTCATTAAAAAACAACCTGCAGTAGTCTCTCAGTGCTCTAGTTGCTTGTTAATAATTTGCATTTCATGCTGAATTCGTACTACTCTTGTGTAAAAATTACCCAGCACCTGCCTATTTTTAATTTACCCATCGTACATGTAGTTGATTTAAATTCTCTTTATCAGGTTTCAAATTTTACTCTTGGAGAGGAAAAATCTGAGGTGCAAGTGGATGTGAATGAACTGAAACTGGAGACTACTATCTACAAAGGCATACAACGGGGAAGTTTCCTGTACGAATATCGGAGCAGGATTAATGATGCAGCTTTTGAAGTTGCTCTTGAAAATCCTACCCTAGTTGCCAATAAGGGTACACTTCTTCAACTGGCGAAACAGAAAGTGGATAAAGATGGCTACAATTATAGAAAGAAAAAGTCTCGCTCGTCAATTCTTGCACCACAGCCTGAAAAAGCACTCAAGATGAAGCCTGACATACGATCTCGACAAATGGTACATGTCAATGAAGACCTTGATGAAGTTAAGAAGGAAATTTTTCACTTAGAAAAATCAAGAGAAAAGGCAAGGAATGTTAATGCTGATGAAAGAGCTCTTCGTCTAACCAAAGAGATGGATCCCCTTAGACAGAGGAAACGACGTCTGGAAGAAGAATTAGAAGTTTTGCAAAGAAAAGAAAGAAAGTCTTCAAAAGACAAAGAAAGGAGAAAGGGGAAGAAGACAAAGCCAAGCCCAAGTGTTGGAGTAAAACAACAGCAATCAAAGTCACTTAAGTTGGACTTGTTACTGAAGCACATCGAAAGTGGAAAAGGCCCCAGCAGCCAGAGTACCGCCAATGCTACCTCTAATCCATTAATACCAGACCTGGATCCTACTGTTATGGTCATCAATGATAGCTGTGTGAATGAACCCGAGGTACATGTATTGGAACCATCAGCTTCTCCTGAACCCGAGGTATTGGAACCATCAGCTTCTCCTGAACCCGAGACATTGGAACCGTCAGCTGCTCTGGCAGAGCCGATTGCTTCTGAATCTTTTTAGGCCAGAGTCTGGCCAGTCAGCAGACTGTCCAGAACTTCAGCTATACCAAACTTTAAAGAAAAAAGCTTCCTGTGACATAAATAGTTGTTATAAGGCGTGGAGGAGAACAGGGGTTACTACTTTTGATGAAAACAGGAGACGTGGGCCAAAGGTATCTTACAGACGAATTCAGGAACATCTAAAGAAGAAGTACAACACCATCAAGATAAGCTACGGCACAGTGGTGCAGTTATGTACAGTCCGGAATAAAAGAAAGCTGTCAGCAAAGAGATATAAGGGGATTGCAAAGGTCACCTGCCGGCGGTCACGAAAAGGGTTTAATGTGAAGTATAACCCTGACGCTCACTGGAACTGTTCCTTCTACAAACTATTAGATGTTTTGCAACTATCTGACGGATGTAACAAAGTATTACTCAATAGAGATGACCAAGCTGGCTTTAGATTGGACACAACGTACACTCACAAGGGTCGTGGGGTTCTGTCTGAAGAGGTTGAAACAACAACAAGGGTTGATTATGTGAATAAATACAGTTCCATCTTGCAAACAAGTTCGTATCATATTATGGAATCAAACACCACACCTCAAGCTTGTGCAGGTATCGTCAAGGCCCAGTATATTTTTGAAAAAAATCCATCACAGCATGCCGCTGACTTGAGAATGCTAGAAAGCAAGGACGAGTTTTGTGAAGTTCTCAAGAATAAAGAATTTGATTGCATTCGTGTCGATGGAGGAAATGATGAAAATCCAGCAGGACTGGAGGCTCAGTTTCTGTGGACTGAAAGGCATGTGGTAAGTGGTAAGTCATGCACTATTGTGACTACTCGTCATAGTGGTGGTAGCTACTTAAATCGCGTGGAGCTGCAGAACGGCTGCCTTGCCGTAGCACATGGTCACGTGTTCATACCTTCCACACTCAATGGGAACAACTACAATGCAAAGGGCTTAGATCCAATCAAATTGCGTGATAATTTGAATGCAGCAACAGATGTCTATATTAATCGAGTGGACGGTGCACCTTGTGGTGATACTCAAATCAGACTGTTCAAAGGAGCAGATGATGAGCATTCTTCCTATCTCCAACAACGCAGGCCACAACTCCTGACCTTCTTGAGTGGATCAAAGAAAGCTAAGGAACAATTGCAAACTACAAATCCCACACAGGTCACGTACTTCAGTGAAATATGGGAGGTGAGAAATAACCACATGGTCAAAAGCGTTGCAGAAAAGTATGTCTTCCTATTAGTGCCTTGCTATAAGAATGGCTGCATTCATCCTCTTTGCAAAAAGGGAAAGCCACGAAGTGAAATTGTTTGGTATGAAAACAGTCTTCCTATCTCGTTGCTGCCTTTACCTGTTCCAGATGAATCACGACCATGGGGCGGAAGTTGCAATAAATGTTCTGGTTTCTGTACCGGTCATTTTCTCCAGCCTGAGCAATGCTTTCAACACATCAAGGAAAAAGGAATAAAAGATTGCTTGGTGCCACCATCTGTAGTGCTGAAAAAGGCTTTTCAGAATGCAGTGGAAAAAAATCAAGACCCAGATAAAATAGTACCAGAATTGGCCAAGAAAACACTGCTTCCAACTGAGGAAGTGAGGATGTGGTTTGAACACCTTCAGCTGGTTAAAGACAGACGCAAAGAAGGGGCTCGGAAGGCAAAAGCTACAAAAGCTAAGAAAAAAGGTAAAAAATATTGTTTTATTACAGAAAAATGTTTGTAATTGTGACCTCAAAACTGGAGCAATTGCCGCCAACACTCCGTTCTTTTATTAAAAGAAAACATAACAATATCATAGAAAATACAATATGTTTTCTCTCTAATAGCAGAGACAAAAGAAAGTACTATCAGTGATGATGAAGATGATGAAGAGGAGCCTGCATATTGTCCATGTGGCAAAGAGAACAATCAAGAAATGATTTGGTGTGATGGAGATGATAGTTGCCCAAACAAGTGGTACCACTTTGTTTGTGTAGGCCTTACGCCAAAGACCATTCCTCCAGGGAAATGGTTTTGCCCAAGTAAGTGATTTACATGTACCTTGAATTGTGCTGTAGTTGTTGTGGCAATATTGTGGACTGTAGAAGCTCACCACCATTGAGGGATAATTACAGTAATAATTAGCTAGAATTGTGCATGCTACTGTTGCTCACACGTTTTTTGTTTTCTAATCGTACAGGTTTTGTATTTTGAACATTGATTTCTTCTGTAGATTGTAAACAAATGCAGCGCAAGAGATAACAAGAAAAATTTGTGTTTTTTTATCTAAAGTAGACAGATGTTTATTTTGTTTTTATATGTTCTACTGTACTTCTTTACAGTTGTGTGAAATAAAGGAAAAGGATTTTGTACTTGGCAAAGTTATTTTAATAAACTGTGCAATGCGCTAACACAAAACACCCATAGCAGATGACAAATGTCGATGTGGAAATTTAAGGTTGAATACCGAGGGGCGTCAAAGACGGGGGGATTCACCATGCCGTGGTTGCCCCGGTGACCAGTACCTTCACTGTGTTTCACATGTGCACAAAGTGAATGTCCCCGCCATGCCCGAGGTGGGGGGGTCGGGGGTTTCAAATGACTGGTGCATAATAATTTCGCTCATGAACCACCACAGGTTTTGCACCTTGTTGCTTGATCATGAAGCTAGTTTTGTTTTCTTAGAAGAAAATTCCATTTCTGTTCAGCAATGCACAGCCTTGTCAGTTTACAAAGCTCGACTGACTGCTGAATACATGTAAACATGTTGGTCATATAAATTGCCTCGTCTAAATATGAAATTGTCCAAAGAAAAACGTATCATTCCAACGTCTATAGTACATCACATTTAATTGACAACGATTCATACTTAAAATACTTACTAAGCTTCTAAAACTTCTATTCTTGAAATAAATATCTCGCTCCCTGAATATCTCACTTAAACTCCATGCTGCCATAGCATTGACTTACATGAAGTACTACATTTACAATTTTGGCTTCGGTGGTTTGTCGTGAGTCAATCGTTGAATTCTATGTTTTGATTGGTTCCGAGGGCATTCTATTGTTAACTTAACTTAACTTAACTTAACTTAACTTAACTTAACTTAACTTAACTTAACAGCGCGACAACATTATATCTACTGCTTCGCAGTAGATACAAAAAATCGTATAGAATAGCGGCTGAGAAAATTATACTTTTTCCGATGTACATGTAATCTGAAACATGCATCTAAAACAAAACTTGTTTGTTTGCAGTGTGTACATTCCACCGCATAACTCTCCACGAGAAAAGAGACTCGACTGTGATCACTTTGAAACTCTACAGGAAACTATTTATAAATTCTCAAAATTAGGAAATATTGTCTTATGTGGAGACTTCAATGCTAGAATAGGTACCCTTGATGATTTCGTTATTGATACGGGCGAAATTCTTTCTAATCCAGTTTTTACTGCCTCAATTGAACCGCGAAAATCGAGGGACAATCATGTTAATGCATACGGTAGATTGTTGATTGAGTTATGTTGTGGGAATGAGTTGATAGTTTTAAATGGTAGGACAAAGGGAGACCTTATTGGCCAATTTACTTGTCAAACATATAATGGGGCCAGTGTGGTAGATTATACGATTGTGTCTACGGGAATTATGCAGTCCATTCATCATTTCACAGTATCAGATATTACAGAATTCTCACATCATTGCTCTCTATCTTTTGCATTAGAAGTTGAGCCACAAACAGAACTAGAACAGAGGAAACTTTACAATTATCATCGCTCCCTGCATCATTTGTCTGGAGTGACGACTTAAAAAATACGCTCCTAGAAAATCTCGTTTGTAGCAATATCTCAAATGAGATGAATTAGTGAGCGAGTTTACTACCATTATAGTTAATGCTTCAAAAAATGTTGTTAGAATAAGAACTAGATTTTCTACAAAAAAGAGACAAAAAGTCACAGTCCAAAAACAAAAATGGTTTAATACTAGTTGTCACTTGCTAAAAAAGGAAGTGCGAAACTTAGGTCGTTTACTTTCAAAATACCCCGATGATCCTTTCTTGAGGCATAAGTTCTTTTCCACAAAAAAAGATTACAATTAAGCGTCTTACTAAACGTCTGAAAAGAAATTTCAAAAACGAAATTTTGAATAAAATTCAGTTAATGCATGGAAGAACATAATCCGAATGAGTTTTGGAAACTAGTAAATTCTATAAAATCAAGTAAATCTACTGTTATGTCCGATGAGATATCGCCAGCAACGTGGTATAGCTATTTTAAAGAGTTAAACGAAGTAAAAGTAATTTCTGAAAATTCTAGCAACAAAGCTCAATTTGTTAGGAATTATCAATTTTGGGCTGTTAACTCAGATGAGATATTGGATGCACCGATTTCTCTGGAAGAAGTTTGTACATCAGCTAAAAAACTTGCAGGCAAAAAGGCGAGTGCTGGGGACTCGATTAATAATGAAATAATTAAGGTTGCTGTGGAGGTTTTTGCACCTTACTTTGTTAAGCTTTTTAATTCAATCTTATCACATGGTGTCTTTCCTCGGACATGGTCTGAAGGTTATATTGTGCCTCTTTATAAGTCAGGGAGTCGTTTAGATCCTGGAACTATAGGGGGATATGTATTAGCAGTTGCTTGGGTAAATTTTTCACCTTAATTTTGAATTCTCGTTTCAATACTTTTTTGGAGAAAAACGATATTTTGAACAAATATCAAATTGGTTTTAGGCATGGTTTCAGGACATCTGATCACCCACTTGTGCTAAAAACTTTAATTGATTCATATAAAAGTCACAAAAAACCGTTATTTGCTTGCTTTATAGATTTTCGGAAGGCCTATGATAGTGTATGGAGCCAGAAGGCTTATTTTTCAAACTCATTCGGTACGGCTGCAGCAGGAATTTTGTGCGTGTTTTACTTAGTATGTACTGTACTCCTCTGTTACGTCGGCTGTCAAGTTGAGTTCAGGGGTTACCCCTTTCTTTCCATCTAGCATTGGAGTCAAACAGGGGTGCAACCTTAGCCCAACTTTATTTAATGTTTTTATAAATGATATTCCGGAGTTATTTAACTCGCACGATTGTGATCCGGTGCACCGGGGAGATACCAAAGTGAATTGTCTGCTTTACGCAGATGATCTTGTACTTCTTTCACAGTCCGAGTCTGGGTTACAGGAGAGTCTTTGTAAGCTGGAGAGTTATGTTAAAAGGTGGAGACTAAGCATCAATCTAAAAAAATCTAAGGTTTTAGTTTTTGGTAATAAATCTCAAAGGCGTCTATATATTACTTCAAATTGGCATTTTGGGGGAGACATGATAGAATGTGTTGATGAGTACTGCTATTTAGGAATTACTTTTCATTATGCTGGGAGTTTTAAACTTGCACGAAAGTTGTTGCATTATAAGGCGTTGCGTGCATATCATAGTATATTTAGAAACTTCTCTAATGTGGATAGTGTCTCGATTAAGGTTCTCTTAAAATTATTCTCAACCCTTGTATCTCCGATTCTATTATATTGCTGCGAGGTATGGGGAGTGTATGTTTTGGGAAGAATAACCAATATTGATATGTTCAAGAAGAAATTATTCAGTGTGATCACAGATATTGATAAGCTACATTTAAAATTTTGTAAGCGAATTTTAGGAGTTCATTCAAAGTCTACTAATTTAGCGGTCCTTGCCGAACTAGGTAGAATGCCGATGATTGTATCGAATTTTGACTTTGGTTATTAAATGCTGGTTAAGAGTGAGTAGTTCAACCTATAGGAATCAATTAGTAGGAAAGGCAGCTAGTGTATGTATTCAGTCATGTTCTCAGAGTGCTAAATTCACTGATTTTTTGTTGAATATGTGTGATATCGGGTCTTTGGAGAATACTGTGGTTATGTCTATAAATGATATTAATAATATATCTAAATATATCAAAAATGAATTATGTAAAAGATATAATACTATATGGAAAGATCAGACTCAACAATGTAGTAAATTGCGTATCTTAAACCTTGTGAAACCATATTTGGAATTTGAAAGTTATTTATCTCGAGTCAAAAATGTAAAGCATCGTCAAGCGGTTACAAGGTTTAGGGTATCCGCACATAAGTTTCCAAGTGAAGTTGGGCGATATACAAATATCGCATACAATTTACGATTATGTCCCATTTGTAAGTCAAAGGATGTAGTGACGAATATCAAATTGTAACTCAAATTGTAATAATGATAAATTAATTAGTAAATCTTCGAGAAAATTTCATAAACGAGATATCAAATTAATATTAATAGTAGCTTTAAATTGTTGAGTAAAAACGATCTATTTCATTATTGTATGCGGGCTATGCATGATGAATGCATAACAGAATGTACAGCCAAATATGTATATAGTTTAATCAAGATTTTCAATGACTCTACTGCAGATAATTAGTTTATTAGGTGAATAACTTTTTTTTGTATTAACATTTGTATTAGTATCCTATATATGCAAGGCAACCCCCGTCAGTCGTATTAATAACACCGCGCCGCAATTTGTTTAAAGCTTGCCTGCGTCGTTCATGGGTCTATGCCACTCTGGAGACTTATACTAAATTAAAGAGCATGAAATTCTCTACAACATATGTAAATTTTACAAAATCATATAGAATAGCGGCTGAGAAAATTGTGTTTATATCTGATGTACATGCAATATACAACACAACCCCCGTCAGTCGTATTAATTACACCGCGCCGCAATTTGTTTAAAGCTTGCCTGCGTCGTTCATGGGTCTATGCCACTCTGGAGACTTATACCAGATGAAAGAGCATGAAATTCTCTACAACATATGTAAATTTAAGAAAATCGTATAGAATAGCGGCTGAGAAAATTGTGTTTATAATCTGATGTATATGCAATATACAACACAACCCCCGTCAGTCATATTAATAACGCCGCGCCGCAATTTGTTTAAAGCTTGCCTACATCGTCCATGGGTCTTTGCTACTCTGGAGACTTATACTAGATTAAAGAGCACGAAATTCTGTACAAGATATGTTAATTTTAAGAAATCCTACAGAATAGCGCCTGAGAAAATTGTGTATTTGTATGATATTACAAATATCATACAAAAAACATACTACTCTATTAAAAAAAATAACAAAAAACTAACTACTAACTAACAAAAACAAATAACTACTCAAAATAACTACTCTATTCATATCTATCCAGTGAAAATGAATAGAGTAGTTTACGACTACAAACGTGCAGATATCAACGGACTTCGTTCTAGTCTTGAATCATTAAACTTATCTAACGTAATATCAGCTAACGGTAACATCAATAACGATTGGTCGTCTTGGAAAAACGCATTTCTCACAGCGGTTAAGGACTACATTCCAATGAAGAAAGTGAAAGGTAAGAAAAACATCCCTTGGTTTAACAGCGAAATTCAGCATTTATTAAACAAGAAAGAGGCTGTCCGTCGCAAACTTGCTCGATCTCCCACAAATTATCTGCATGAAAAGTTCAAGAAACTTAGAACTACAGTTAAACGTCTTATGAAAGAAAGTCGCGAAAACTATCTTAACACTCTTGGTCAAAGTCTACACTTCAATCCAAAACGCTTTTGGAGTTTGTTTAAGTTAAAAGTAAAAACAATTAGTATTCCTAGTTTCCTGGAAAATTATCCTCAAGTGGCCAACAACCCAAATGATATCGGCGCTCATATGTTTAACAATTATTTCGCATCAGTGTTTAACCAGGATACAGACATGGACCCAACACCATCAAACTACGACTACACTAATACTACCTCTCAAGGCACCTCTAACACGCCGTTACAAACCATCAACGAATTGACCTTGTCGGAAACTGATGTTCTTATCGCGCTGAAATCCTTAGATCCAGATAAAGCAATAGGACCGGATGAAATCCCTGGCCGAATTCTCACTGCAACAGCTTACCAGATTGCTCCATCACTCTGCTGCCTATTCAACAAATCTCTCCGTATTGGTATGATTCCAGACTAGTGGAAACTGGCCAACGTTGTTCCATGTACACAAAAGAGGACCAAAACAACAAGTAGATAACTATAGGCCTATTTCCCTCCTTTGCATTGTTTCAAAATTGTTGGAACGTTGTGTACTCAACCATATTAGGGACTTCTTGAAAAACACCATCAATGAATGTCAGCACGGCTTTGTACCAGGAAAATCCTGTACAACTCAACTCGTCCAAATTCTAGATGCAATTGGAAGTGATCTCGACCAAGGAAAACAGATCGATGTTATTTACCTTGACATGTCCAAAGCATTCTATAAAGTAAGTCATAAAAAAATCATTAACAAACTTTATCGCTTTGGATTCCGCGGCAGCCTGCTCTCTTGGTTTCAGTCGTACCTCACAGACCGTCGGCAGCAAGTCACAGTACTTGGTGAAACTTCTGCTCCTCTACCCGTAACTTCTGGTGTGCCTCAAGGATCGATCCTTGGACCATTGCTATTCCTTCTTTACGTCAACGATCTTCCCTACGCAGTATTATCGTCCACAATAACGACCTTCACCAATGATACAAAACTATTCAAGCGCGCATATCTATACTGAAGCAGACAACACTCTTCTGCAACAGGACCTGAATAACATCAATGAATGGTCACTATCCTCAAACCTTGCTTTTAACCAAACAAAATGCAAAGTTCAGACCATAACAAGAAAGAAGAAACGCGTCATGATTCCATACTCCATGGACAATATCGAACTGAAACACTGTTCACATGAACGAGACCTTGGAGTATGGATTTCCTCTGACTTATTGTGGAAGAAACAGGTTCATTCACAAACAGCTAAGGCCAACAAGATCCTGGGGTACGCTAGAAGAACCACAAAAAACATTAACGCCATCAGCACCAGACGTACCATCTATTTGGCAATTGTCCGTTGCCACCTTGGATACGCGTCTCAGGTTTGGAGCCCAAACAATTGAACTGATAAAAAATCTCGAACGAGTTCAACGACGCGCAACAAAATATATTCTTAATCTACCTTTCCAATGTGAAATTACTTACGAGAACAGACTAATCGAAACAAACCTACTTCCTCTAACCTATACTGGCACGAATATCTGGACATGGTATTCTTTTTCAAAATAATCAATCAATATATTTCATTTGACAAAACTACAATTCCTGAAAAATGCAAACTACCAACATACCTACAAGATCTCAGATTAAAACAGATGGCAGCGCTTTCAAACAGCGATCATATAGAACATCGACGTACGGTAAATCATACCTAATAAGAGCTCCAAGAATATGGAACGTGCTGCCTCAAGAAATAACCCGGACTACCAATCTTTCAAATTTCAAAAACAAACTAAAAGAATACTACCCCTCTGCTATTTCTCTATATACAGTACCATTCTGAAGACCCACGCACCTGGAAATCAATTTGTATTAAATGTAACTCTGTCCGTAGTCTATGTGTTTCCCCTACTTGTTGTTTTTAGACCTTCAGCTAGCTTCATCTTAAACGTTTTTACTTGTTATGTTTATATCATATAATTATATTTATATCACATATTATTTAATGTAAATAGTAGACAATCAGGACAGGCAGTAATCGGCCTCAGCTGTTGCGGTGTTCCTATCCTTGTATTTATTTAGTCAAGGTAAAGTTAAATAAAATAAAATAAAAAATATTCTGTTATAGCGACCACCTGATGAATATGGAGATAACTTCGCAATAACATGCGATAATTGAATCGACGGCTGAATCGAAGGCTTGAATCGAAGGCTGAATGTGGTGCATACTTCACAGTGGTACTATAAATAGCTCGGCAAAGAGGCCTGGACATGAGACACAGTAACCCATGTCAAGATTTGCTGCCTTCGGCAGCAATGAACGTAAAATAAAAGATTTCTGCACTTTCAGGATACCTTCAACTAAGAAATTGCAGCCCATTGTCAGCCGCATAGATGTTCAGCGTGTTTCCAGACAATTTAATTCTAATTAAGGACTATGACCAGAATAAATTTACAAAGTGTATAGAGTAACCTTAAGGTTAAGGTATTATACCTTCACTGAGGCAATTCTTTATTTCCAAAAAAATTTTTTGGGCAAACGAGTAAATAAATAGTGACGGAGAAATGACGATGTAATATTTTTGACGGTAAGTAAAAATTTAAGGCTTTTTTCAAGTACTGTTAACGTTTTTATTATAATTTGCAGGATCATTCGGGTAAAACACTCTCAATTGGTCATAATTTATGTCACAAAAATAAAACAGATATCGTTAGAAAGCTATTAATTTGTAGAATACGATGTTGTGTTTGAGTTTGCGGTAAACATGAGCCAATAATAGTTGTGAATTTTTAAAATAAAACCAGAGGGCTTCACTTGGAGCGATTCAAGAACAACCAAACACGGTGTCAGCGTTTTTGATATGTCGAGTTTTGCTGATTTTATTGACGACTAAAGTTGAAAATGCTGTTTTCCCGAACAACAATCAGAAAAAACAGGTCACTTTAAACCTAAAGACGGTTTTACATGACCACTTGCGAATCGACATTTCTATTGTAAATATTGAATAGATTTCCAGCCGACCAGCCGAGAGTTCATAAGACAGCAGAAAAATTCGATTCGCGCGGAACCACTTGTGAGTCTGTGTAAGGCCTGTTCTCCACTAGGCGAATTTGTTCGCGCGAAGCGAATTCTCCGGCAATATGATTGGCAAGTAAGAAAATTGGCGCGAAAACTAGCAGCACCATTCGATTCGCGCGAACAATTTCGCCTAGTGGAGAACGGGCTTAAGGGGCTGTTTACATGAAAGGCGGGAAAGGACGTTTGCCGAGAACGGGGCGTTGATCATCGCTACTACATTTTCCCTTTATCTCATTCGTTTATATGAAGAATGTGTTTGCTGGGACGTCCCCCCTCCCCCATCCCGCTTAACCGGGATGACTCAAAAGGGCCCGTCTAGGCCTTTCGCAGCTTTTCCAAAATATGTCGTCAAATTTATTTTTTCCAAATTTGTCGTCAAGTTTCAGTCATCCTCAAGATTTTAGCAATCTTTTCGATACCCCAAGCAGAACATAAGCCCTAATCCTAATGAGAAATCTGGTTTACCCTCTAGCTTTTTAGAAAAACATATTTGACGACATATTTTGGAAAAGCCGCGAAAGGACTAGACGGGTCATTTTGAGTCACATCCCTTTTAGCCCAAACCCTAGAATACTGGCAAAGCATTCTGGTAGTTGTAGTCATCCAATGCCATCTCACGTCATCGTGCAAATGGCCTATTTCCCCCCATATAAATGCTCTGTTCCGCCTAACTAAAATGATATGACGGGTAACATTTCGAGTATTTATTCTTATCCTTAAGCTAACTGTTTATTCGATACAAGTGAGTGATAACAGGTAATAAATAGGGCAGCAGCTCTTCAAAATACGTCAAATTATATTTATTTCTCTGTTATTCTGTGGTTTTTACAACTTTCTAGCTGTGTTGTGAAACACCACGGTCGCAATTGCCCCACCCGAAAACACTCTCGAATAAACCCAGGATGAAAAACGTCCCGTTCCGCTTACTTGTCCCATCCCTGCTCCCATGTAAGCAGTCCTTAAGAATGTTGGCACTTACAGTGTAAAGAAGTGTACAGCACTGATTAACTTTGATCGCATTTAATCTCTTATTTAATTCATCATCTGTGCACGACCTTCCCATGTCCATGAAATCTTTCCACTAAAATAGAGTGACACAAATTGATGAGAAGGAAATGAGCAATTGGCGTACAATATAGTAAGGTTAGATATACTACCGAAACAGAGAACGTACGTACTGTAGGTGTCTAACGTTTTGAGCGAAGGCCCTTCGTCAGAGAGAAACGGATATATATATATATATATATATATATATATATATATATATATATATATATATATATATATATATATATATATATATATTTATACAATATTCTGGTTGATATGCGTGTTTTCATTGGTTGTTGCCCATGATCTATTAGAGGACAGACACACGGACCACGTCAGATCACGTCAGCTGACTCGCTTTTTCCTTCTTCATGCCCCCAAATCCGTCAACGGTTTAGAAAAAACCTTTTAAATTTTTGTATTGTATAAAACAAATAGACTCCATTTTTTTGTTGTCTGTTCAGTTATAGATGCACAGAAGACGTAACAACGTGGTAAGAACATCAGTGACCCACTCGACTGCGTCTCGTGGGCCACTTTTTTGTTCTTGCCACGTTGTGACGTCATCTGTGCATCTATAGCTGAACAGACAACGGCAAAATGGAATCTATTTGTTAAATAGTATATATATATATATATATATATATATATATATATATATATATATATATATTTGTTAAAACTGTATTGAGCACTCTTCGAGCTATACGCAACAAAATCTGGTTTATCTTGTTTATATATATATATATGGTGGTTGTCGACTCGATTTCGAGCATGACCACTTTCTTTCAAAATATTTATGTGCTCTGCAGAGCATTCCTCCCGTGAGCTCTGGGGTGACTCTTCAGACCTGCTGCAAGGTTTTTGAAAACTTTCTGGCAAATGTGGCATGTTGGGGAACATCCTTATGAATACGCATGTGCCTTTTAATTTCAAACCTGATGGGGATTTGCAACCTTAGGAGGCAGTACAGACATACAAAGTTCTTGTGTCTCTCATACATCATTATGAACTTTCAGATGCCTTCCCAAAGCAACCTTTGACAAACAAAAGCCACCACAAAAAGAGCATGTTAGTTCCTGGATCTGTTATAGCACAAACAAATTTCCTTGCAGTACGTTTTAACTTGGCCTTTACCACCCGCTTTTGTTCATATCTATTAATACCATCATAAATAGTTTTCCTCCAAAGGTCCCTTTCAGTGCAACCAATTCCTAATAACCAACATCTATGTCCATATCCCTCAAGTTGTCTTTCACACAGTCCCTGTAGCGCTTCTTAGGCATAAGAGCTGGACGTTTCCTTCAGCCAGTTCACCGTAGAAAACCATTTTTGGCAATCTACAATCGTCTAACCTAACAACGTGTCCAGTCCATCGCATTCAGTTCTTCATGATGCGTGACTCGATGCTCAAACAGTGGTCTCTCTCAAGAATTTCAGTATCAGGGGTGAAAGTTTTCCATTTGATGTTCATAATCCGTCTCTCAGACAGTTCTGATGGAAACGTTCCAGAAGCTCCACGTGATGATGCTATGAGGTCCATGTTTCAGATGAATGGAGCAGGGCAGCAATGAATGACACATGCGTCATATATACCAATCAGCTTAGTGTTCAACGTTATGTTATGCTGAGACCACACCCTGTGCTCAAGTTTACACTTGCTCTCTCCAGTCTGTAGGATATTTCAGAATCTAGTGAACCAGTCCTGTGAAGAGTGCATCCCAAATACACAAAGTTGTCCATATATATATATATATATATATATATATATATATAGTTCAATCTACAGACACGTGTTTCGCTGTTCTACAGCTCATCAGTGTAGCTTGGAACCCATCTAGATGTGAGAACGCCATTTTATTATCCCCCAGCAACTGCTGGTAACAGCCACTTGTGGGACAATACCGGACATGCGCACATCTAGATAGCGTGAAGTGGTATTGAGCCAGAGTCCTACCACAAGGGCAGTGAGCGTTGCATATATATATATATATATATATATATATATATATATATATATATATATATATATATATATATATACGTGTGGGTTTTGGTCTACGAAACGCAAAGAGTGCTCGATAACATATAGTTAGAGCAAAGATAGATTTTCGCTTACCTCAAAAGTCTGCTACAGGCTGTTTCATCTAAAAAAGAATCTTCAGGCAGATGACAATTTTCGAAACAGGGGGTGCTTATATCCTTCTTGTCGGAACGTGGGAGTGTGGGGGCGAAACAATACATGGCTTTGTTGCGCTGTTTGCGCGGAATTTGTTTCGATGACGACATTGACTGATAATTTCTGCTCTTTTGTTGAGTAAACAATTCTTGTTTTTATCTTTCAAAATATAAAATTTTTCTTCTAAACATAAACTACATCGTTTTGAACCTCCCGTGTACGAAATAGAATGTTTTAAAATTTGCCAATTAATACTAAAATCCTTATTGTTTTCTTTCAATGCCCAAATATATTTCGAAAGTTCGGTGTCGTTTGCATGCTTTTTATGCTGAAAAGATTTAGTGTGGTTGGCCAATCGCTCTTTGAATGTGGTTGAAGTCATGCCAATGTAATTCTTGATCGTGTTTGTGTTGTTTACTGTGACTGTTGCTTTGTATACTATGCCCCTAGTCATGCATTGTTTTCTAAGTGGACAATTCGTGTTTTTCTTACAATTGCAACTGCTAGTGTCCTTATCCTGTGGCATGTTATTCCTAGATATGTGTGCATTGTGTTTAGTGATTATTGACTTAACATTGTTCATGCAGCTGTAACTAACACGATCAAGAATTACATTGGCATGACTTCAACCACATTCAAAGAGCGATTGGCCAACCACAATAAATCTTTTCAGCATAAAAAGCATGCAAACGACACCGAACTTTCGAAATATATTTGGGCATTGAAAGAAAACAATAAGGATTTTAGTATTAATTGGCAAATTTTAAAACATTCTATTTCGTACACGGGAGGTTCAAAACGATGTAATTTATGTTTAGAAGAAAAATTTTATATTTTGAAAGATAAAAACAAGAATTGTTTACTCAACAAAAGAGCAGAAATTATCAGTCAATGTCGCCATCGAAACAAATTCCGCGCAAACAGCGCAACAAAGCCATGAATGCATGTATTGTTTCGCCCCCACACTCCCACGTTCCGACAAGAAGGATATAAGCACCCCCTGTTTTCGAAAATTGTCATCTGCCTGAAGATTCTTTTTTAGATGAAACACCCTGTAGCAGACTTTTGAGGTAAGCGAATATATATATATATATATATATATATATATATATATATATATATATATATATATATATATATATATATATATATAATATATACATATATATATATATATATATATATATATATATATATATATATATATATATATATATATATATATATATATATATATAGGCCTTTAAGGTCATATTGAGCGCTCTACAGGATGAGCCATTGCTGCTTACGCATTGTGCGCACGCTCACTGCTTGCAGTTTGAGCGCTCTGGCATGGTTTTGGTGTCCCACAATTTGTGAGGCACCAAAGGTGACTGTAAATAGCAGTAACCTTCATCCTGCTCATATATATATATATATATATATATATATATATATATATATATATATATATATATATATATATATATATATATATATATATATACATATATATATATATATATATATATATATATATATATATATATATATACATTTTAAGACCAAACCGGGAGCAGTTGCGAAAAATGCAACTACACAGGCCCTCCGGCAGGAATTGAACCCACGACCTTGCGATTCTAGTGCAATGCTCTGACCACTGAGCCACGGAGGCCGTTGCCGAGAGCTCGATCGCGAGTTCTGTATATATAATAAGGTGGTAATGCCAGGAGAGAATTGGGTATATTATAAATGATATTGGGCATTTCACTCGATTATGATGATTGGGCATTTCACTCGAGTGTAGAATATATACATTTTAAGACCTGTGTAGTTGCATTTTTCGCAACTGCTCCCGGTTTGGTCTTAAAATGTATATATTCTACACTCGAATTTTCCTTCACCCTAAATCCTTAGAACATGCTGTGTAATCGAGTGAAATGCCCAATATCATTTATAATATACCCAATTCTCTCCTGGCATTACCACCTTATTATATATACAGAACTCGCGATCGAGCTCTCGGCAACGGCCTCCGTGGCTCAGTGGTCAGAGCATTGCACTAGAATCGCAAGGTCGTGGGTTCAATTCCTGCCGGAGGGCCTGTGTAGTTGCATTTTTCGCAACTGCTCCCGGTTTGGTCTTAAAATGTATATACTCTACACTCGAATTTTCCTTCACCCTAAATCCTTAGAACATGCTGTGTAATCGAGTGAAATGCCCAATATCATTTATAATATACCCAATTCTCTCCTGGCATCACCACCTTATTATATATACAGAACTCGCGATCGAGCTCTCGGCAACGGCCTCCGTGGCTCAGTGGTCAGAGCATTGCACTAGAATCGCAAGGTCGTGGGTTCAATTCCTGCCGGAGGGCCTGTGTAGTTGCATTTTTCGCAACTGCTCCCGGTTTGGTCTTAAAATGTATATATTCTACACTCGAATTTTCCTTCACCCTAAATCCTTAGAACATGCTGTGTAATCGAGTGAAATGCCCAATATCATTTATAATATACCCAATTCTCTCCTGGCATTACCACCTTATTATATATACAGAACTCGCGATCGAGCTCTCGGCAACGGCCTCCGTGGCTCAGTGGTCAGAGCATTGCACTAGAATCGCAAGGTCGTGGGTTCAATTCCTGCCGGATGGCCTGTGTAGTTGCATTTTTCGCAACTGCTCCCGGTTTGGTCTTAAAATGTATATATTCTACACTCGAATTTTCCTTCACCCTAAATCCTTAGAACATGCTATATATATATATATATATATATATATATATATATATATATATATATATATATATATATATATATATATATAAGTGAGTTTTTGGTTCACGAAATGTTAGAGTGCTCAATACCATATAGATAGAGCAAAATATAAAGCATGAAGTATATATATATATATATATACTTCATGCTTTAATATATATATATATATATATATATATATATATATATATATATATATATATATATATATACATGTTGTGACGTACACGTGCATAATGAGTTATCTACTACTATCAAACGAAACCACATAAAAATCTACATGTTTGGTGTAAGATGAAAGACAATAAAATTAAGGTTTGGTTTGATAATAGCAAAAATTATGCACGTGTACGTCACAAAATGTGACATTTACATATCAAACAAATTGAAATATCTCGATGAAGCCAGAAAACTAAAAACTGCAAAAGATGTTATTACTCTGTCATTTTAAGTGCTCTTTCAAATAAGACAAACTTCATTTTCATGTCACAGGCGTAACAAACTTTATCTTTTTACTCTGTCTAAACGCCAGACGATTTTACTCATTAATGGGAGTCTCGGAAAGCCATACTGGAAAAGGTTAAGTAGCTTACCGTGTAAATATTTGAGTTTGTTTTGTCTTCAACTTCCCCAAATAATTGAATAACAGCTTTTAGATTTGGAAGTTGCGGCCAAATCTGAACAAAAAGTAAGAAAAAAACATGTGAAACATTTTGTAGTACATTTTCCAGACCTTACAGCACTGCTAGAAATATTTATCCCATTACCCCCTAATAGTCTCTTTTGAGTACATTCCTTACCTTTAGTATCTTGGCCAGTTGCACTTGATTTTCTACCACAATGATACTTGCACACGAATCTGTTGCAATATACTGACATGCCTCGGATGAGCTTGTTGTATGCATGCCAACAGCAATCCCCCTAAAATAACTTTAACCCTTTCATTGCTGAATTTTTATTAGCATTTTAAGCTGGCTATAATTATGCAACACAACTCATTATCATAATAATTATCAACATCATCATCTCTTCTTTCTCCTCCTCCTCTTTCTCTTCTTTTTTCTCCTCCTTTTCCCCCTCTCATTTTCCTTCTCCTTTACTCCTTTTCCTTCCTCTTCTCCTTCCTCTTCTCCTCTCTCTTCTCCTTCTTTTCTTCCTTGTCCTCCTCCTTCTTCTCCTTCTCCTCCTTCTTCCTCTTCTCCTCCATCTCTTCTTCTTTCCTTTTTCTGTCTCTTTTTTTGTTGTTGTTGTTGTCTCCTTCTTTCAACTTATCCTTTCCTTTTTTCTCCTTCTTCTTCCTTCTCTTTTTCAATTCTATTTCCTTTTCTTTCTTCTTCTCCTCCTTTCTCTCCTCATCCTCTTTTATCCTTCATATGCCTCTTCTTCTCTTTTTCATTCAGTTCCTTCTCTATCTCCTGCCTCTTTTCGTTTTCCTTCTCCTTTTTATTCTTTTCTTTTTTCTTTTCCTTCTCGTTTTCCTTCGCCTTCTCCTTTTCTTTCTCATTTTTCTTCTCGTGACTCTTCTCCTCCTCTTTATCTTCTTCTTTTTAACCGGATTTTCTTTCTCCTTTCTTCCTTTTCCTCCTGCCCCTTCACTTTCTCTTTTTTAGTTTTCCGTCTTTTTTCAGCTTTCCTTTCTCCTTCTTCTTTTGCTTCTCCTTTCCTCCTTCTCTTTCTCCTTTCTTCCTTTTCCTCCTGCCCCTTTCTCTTTTTTAGTTTTCCTCAGGTCTTTTTTTTTTGCTTTTCTTCCTCCTTCTTTTCCTTCTCTTTTCTTCCTTCTCTTTCTCCTTTCTTCTTCTAGTTTCCTCTCCTTCTCCTCCTGATCTATTGTTAAATTTCTCTATTTGTTTATTCAATAATTTACCTGGCAAATATTGCTGCAAGATCTGCAATTATCCATTCTGGTGAATTGGATGCCAGGATAGCTACAGCATAAAAGTCCTCCAGCCCAAGCTTTTACATCAAGTGAATAGATATTTTTAATTAAAAACCAAGACAGGTGCTTCATATTAAAACTACATTCATGATTCATCTCGAACTATTTTGCTAATTAAATCTGGACGAATTAAACATCTTGCTGTTAAGTGCGATTAATAAATACCAAGGTGATATAAATACAGAATGTGGGCACGTTTCTTTCCTTTCTCGGTGGGCCACCATCTTGTTAATAGTGACGAGCTTCAATTTAAATTATTACGTGATTTAACACCATAGTTTTGCAGCTTTTGGCTATTAAGTGCATCTCGTCTTTATACTTGACGTTTTTAAGGTCTCAGACGGTTAAGAAATCTGTTAAGTGCATCATTTGGACGCACCTAGCTTATTCCCTGTATTTACATTAGATGTTTAACGCCCCACTTATTTACTAATCCATTCAGCGAAAGCTGGTCTTAACTGGATGAACAGCATGACTATACAATACAACTAATTCATTGTCATCTGTACAACTTCTTCATTGTCATCTGTAAAAACGTTTAGACCGAATTTCCTGGTGGGTCACAGAGGTCAAACAGGGTTCGTACATCTTGATAATTTTGAAAATCCAGGACTTTCCAGGGCTTTTTTCTACCTTTTTCCAGGGGTTTTCCAGGGGTATTTGAAATCAGAAGAATGCCAACAATTATAAATGCATGACTCACAGAGAAGATGCATAGAAAAGCTTTGTTAAATCGTAATCAACAGAAAGTTAGTGCAGATTTTTAATAGATCTTCAACACAAGAAATAAACGTAAACACAGGTTATTTTGAGAGTGGCGAGATTTTAGTTCAGTTTTCCAGGGTTTTCCAGGGGTCAGTTTGAAATTCCAGGACTTTTCCAGGGGTTTCCATGGGTTTCCAGGGAGATAAAAAAAATCAAGGACTTTCCAGGAAGTTTCCAGGGGGCGTACGAACCCTGTTAAAAGAACTCAGACGTAGATTTTTTCTTTGATTTCAAGCTGTTTTTGCAACCCAGTTCACCAAATTCAGCTTCATTTTCTCTCGGTTATACAGTACATGTAAAAGGGACTGGGGTTGATGTGCACGGTGGCCCCCATGTTGGCTTCAAAATGTGCAAGTGAGTTATCGTTGCAGTTTATTTAAAGTTCAATGGACAGTGGCCAGAAACCATTTTGTTATCTTGTGGCAATGAGGGCCTGCGCAGGAGCCAACCCATGGGGTTGGATATCAGAGGTGACTTATAATTAAAGAGGCAAATAGAGTGATAATGTCTCAATCAATTCCAAGCGTGACCATCCCCCCCCCCTGGGCATTTGACGGGCATTTGACGATTCACCTGTTCCCAGGGTCCGGGGTGGGGAATTTGTTGAAGTACCTAGCTCCACTTCTCTAGCTTTTTTATATAAAAATACAATATACTTCGGCAAATTTTTTCCATAAAAATACCACTGCAGTGGCGTGGTGGGCGGGGGGGGGGGGGCAAGGCCTCCCCAGCGGGGGTTGCAGAAGGGGCGCCAAAACTAGCAAGGGCGCCAAAACTTAACAAAATAAACCTAAAAAAAAAAAAAAAAAAAAATTTCTTTGTATAGCTTAGGTCTTCAGTGGTGTGGGATATAAAGATCTGAAATCTGTAATATTTTGTGTTTTCTATGAAGTTTTATAATCTTGAGAATTCTGTAAAATCTCACTCGAAAATGCAAGAAATGGCATATCAAAGACTCTAGATTTCAAAATTTTCCGGGGGAGCATGCCCCCGGACCCCCCTAGATGTTTGCCGCTACTTCGGCGCTCGCATTGGTGTTGCCTTTGGGAGAACCCGTTGTTCGTTGTAATATTATATATTGCTATTTGAGTTCTTTTAAAACAAAAAATGTGATCATTTATCAAATACAATAATGTACTTTTTCTTTTTCTTTTTTTTTGGGGGGGGGGGGGGGGGAGGGGGCACCAAACTTAATCTGGCCACCCCTGCCTGAAACTTGCCACAACGCCACTGTACCACTGGCTGACAAGTGCCAAAAATATCGCATATCTACCATTCTTTAACCATATTATAAAATACACCATGCACATGTGATTGCAATCAATCATGGACTTTGAGGGGAATGATGTGCTGTTTGTGGCTTCCTGGCTTCGGGAAAAAGGCTTGGACAACTTAGTTGAGATGTTTGAAAGAAGTTTTTGACTTTTATTTTCTAAATATGGCTCGTCACGGCCGCTTCAGCTGTCTGAGAATATGAACATCTGCTTCTTTAAATTCCCATGGGTGGGGCATTTGCATCAATTTCAAGACCCCTCTGTGGGGATTTTGTACAGCTATGCTGACTATGTCAAATGCCCATCAAATGCCCAGGGGGGGGGGGGCAGTGGTGTGCGGTGACCAAAATTGATAGGCAAGCGAACCCCCTAGGGGGATATGGGGGCATGTCCCCCCCCCCCCCGAAAATTTTTAAGTTTGAAACCCCAGGAGTGCATTTTCGGTGATTTGTTGTGATGTCTTGTCTTATAATGCACAGCACAACATGTTTTGCATCTTCTACATTATCCGAGAATAAACACGGATGTTTAGTCATACCGCACGTTTGCACGCATTTGAATATTTCTGTAGACTGTAGTTCATACAATTCACATGCTACGCAAATAAGTGAAATAACTAGGTTTATATGAACATTACCTTTTGGTTGCTGCGCAATTCACCAACAATATATCACCAACGACTTGCCCTTCATAACTTTTTTTCTCAATTTTGAATGATGCCCAATATCTGTGGTTTAAAACAGCGCGCCTTGGTGCCTTAATTCCCCTGTTTGAAATTGAAAACCCAACTCCTGCTGTCTTGCGTGGGTGGCCAATCAGCTTGGGCTGCTTGTGGTGCGAATTAGACATACTTTCCCACAGTGCATAGCAAGTGCGAATGTTCCAAATCCCGACCCCCGGGTTATGTGCTCTTGGCGATAGCCCTACCCCCGGGATTAGCAAAAATGGTGAATGCCCGGGGGTGGCCCGGGGGGGGGGGGGGGGATGGGCACAGCTGGAATTGACTGATGCATTATGCCCACTTACCTTGATTAAACCCTTAGCAGCAGTCCTACAATCCTCATAGTAACTCTTGTATGTCCATGTCTTCCACACACCTTCTCTTTTCACAACAAAGACCGTCTTATCGGGAACTTTTTCCGCTACATTTCGCAAGAACTGCGGTACGCTTATAAGGGGTCGGTTAGCGTCGTCCTTTGTGTTACCCGTGCTTAGTAAGACAGCTCCATCTCGAACAGTAGTCCTGTAGTCTTTTGCCGGAGCAAGATATTCAGCGTTCTCAGATTCACCGGGGCGGTCGTTCTGATCAGCATGTTGTCGCTCGCTCAACGGAGAATCCAACTCGTCTGGAAGCTTCTCCTTCACCTCTTTATTATGAGCCTCGTCAGTCTCTGCTGCTACGCCACTATTGCCTTCTACTGTATCGGTCATTGTCAGATCTCAAATGAACACGTGAAATAAAGTTCCGTGGGAATTTCGTGAAGAAAGCAAGCGACTAGTCTAGATGTGTTAAGGAAACCCAAACGAATGTGAAAAATGTAGCCTGCGCGGCCTTGCGTGCAGATTCTTCTCGTTTCCGGAAGATGATACTTGAGTCATAGAGATCATATAAATACTAGAGTGGGCATCCTATCTTAATTTCAGCCAACCACGGGTAACCAATTGAAGGCTGCCATCTTGGATAAATTGGTTGGCAAAACAACGATGCCCGGATGAAATTTCTTGGTTCCAGGCCTTTTTTCTGTATTCGAAGCTAATTTTACATTTCTGTTTATCTCGCCACATTTGTTTATGGAAAAAGAAGGTGGAAAACTCACGAACTACGTATTGTTAAAATACATCGTGTACGTATGTTGTCACAAATTTCATAAGCTTTTGTTTCATATATAGTTGAAGTTTCTTCGTTATCTGTAGCGTTTTAAAACGTTCAAAATGTTCACACCTTTGTTCGACAAATGATGAGAAAATGGCCACCTTGGTTTGTTGTTTTTCCATAATTTTGCCAGAACTAAAGCTATAAGTTAAGGTAGTATAAAACTTCTGATATGTTTAAAAACAAAGCTTCATGATTTAAATTAGCTTTAAATTCATACCTAAAGTATTCCAAAAGTTATAGATAAAAGCAAACACCAAAACTGCAAAAGACAAAACAAACTGCTTCCCACATTGACCAACTTCACCCAGGCCAGATCAAAATGACAAACGTTTTCACAATTTTAAAACACTTCTGGTTCAGATAAGAACTTAAAAGTTCTACCAGAAATTGCATTTTACAATATGGTCTGTTTGATATATTGCTCAAGGTTGTGAGATAAGTATTTTAAAAACAATAGCCAAAATTCTAAGCACTTGTCATAAGTCCATTTCTCATCATTTGTCGAACAAAGGTGTGAACATTTTGAACGTTTTAAAACGCTACAGATAACGAAGAAACTTCAACTATATATGAAACAAAAGCTTATGAAATTTGTGACAACATACGTACACGATGTATTTTAACAATACGTAGTTCGTGAGTTTTCCACCTTCTTTTTCCATAAACAAATGTGGCGAGATAAACAAGAAATGTAAAATTAGCTTTGGATACAGAAAAAAGGCCTGGAACCAAGAAATTTCATCCGGGCATCATTGTTTTGCCAACCAATTTATCCAAGATGGCAGCCTTCAATTGGTTACCTGATTTATCCCCCAATGCCCCCTCTAGTTTATATATGATCTCTATGACTTGAGTATCATCTTCCGGAAACGAGTAGAGTCTGCCTGCACGCAGGCATTCTTATAGCCTGCCTAGCGGCCCCCTCGAGGGCGTTTTGGGTCTCAAAGGGGTTTGGGGTCTCGAGGGGCTTTGGGTCGATTTTCCAGCGCGCCCAATTTCCCAGCGTGCGACCCAAAGCCCCTCGAGACCCCAAACCACTTCGAGACCCCAAACCACTTCGAGACCCAAAACCCCCTCGAGAGGGCCGCTACGCAGGCTAGCATTCTTATGGAAGCCCAGGAGGCTCACAACAACTTTTTATTTTTATGTTTTAACTATTTATTTTGTCGTTTCAACATTTCATTTTGTCGTTTCAACTTTTTATTCTTGCGTTTCAACTTTTTATTTTGACTTTTCAACTTTTCATCTTTATTTTGACGTTTCAACTTTTTATTTTGACGTTTCAACTTTTTATTTTGTCGTTTCAACTTTTTATTTTGTCATTTCAACTTTCAAGCTTTTATTTTTATTTTGACGTTTCAATTTTTTATTTTGTGGTTTGAACTTTTCATTTTGTCGTTTCAACTTTTTACTTTTGCGTTTCAACTTTTTATTTTGGCGTTTCAACATTTTATTTTGGCGTTTCAACTTTTTATTTTGAAGTTTCAACTTTTCATTTTTATTTTGGCGTTTCAACTTTTTATTTTGTCGTTTCAACTTTTTATTTTGTCGTTTCAACTTTTTATTTTGTCGTTTCAACTTTTTATTTTGTCGTTTCAACTTTTTATTTTTGCGTTTCGACTTTTTATTTTGACGTTTCAACTTTTCATTTTTGCGTTTCAACTTTTTATTTTGGCGTTTCAACATTTTATTTTTGCGTTTCAATATTTCATTTTGGCGTTTCAACTTTTTATTTTTAACTTTCAACTTTTTATTTTTGCGTTTCAAATTTTTAGTTTGTCTTTTGAACTTTTTATTTTGTCGTTTCAACTTTTTATTTTTGCGTTTCAACTTTTTATTTTGACGTTTCAACTTTTTATTTTTGCGTTTTAACTTTTTATTTTTAACTTTCAACTTTTTATTTTTGCGTTTCAACGTTTTATTTTGTCGTTTGTACTTTTTATTTTGTCGTTTCAACATTTTATTTTTAACTTTCAACTTTTCATTTTTAACTTTCAACTTTTTGTATTTTATTAAAAATATGAAAAGTGAAAAGTTAAAACGCAAAATAAAAAAAGTTGAAACGCACGAAATTTTTCGGTGAGCGTAGACCAGGATGCTTTGCGAGGCAAACCAATATGGCGGACCGCAGAAGGCATGTTTATTCAGTAAAACTATGGCAAAGAAATATATTTTTGTGGAGTAAAAAGTCAGATTGTTGTCCGAATTATAATACGTTATAGACCTTTAATCTTTAATCTTTAAACTTATTTTGACACGGTGGCCTTTCAGTTTCCTGATTTTATAAGGGCCGTGTTTATAAAAAACAATAATAAATACAAATGAATTCTAATAACAATTACTAACTAATTACTAACTAACTAAGTAACTAACTAAGATATACTAAATCTGCTAATATAATAATATACAATAATAATAAAATACGTCTTGTAGATATGTATGAGATAATTACATCAGCAAAATTATCGAGGTTCTTCTCTATTGTTCATTATAGTATTTGTTAATTAATGTTTTGAATGATTGAATTGACAAATCAGAGCTCTCGATAATTTCAATCGGTAGTTTATTCGTTTACTAGGTATTTTAATTCAAACGTTTAAATCTTTCTGTCTTTAAATAATGAGGCAAAAATGATAATTTCCTTTGTAAGATTTAGAGTAGCCTTAGACTGAGACCCACAGAGAAGTGTATTTCATTGGATACTATAAGCAAACAAAGTTTAAGCACATTCTACTGTTTACTTCTTAGAGGTGTACAATACTCATCAGCAAGTCCTGGGGTACTAAAATAAACATTTCCAGTACTGCCTGTACAATATGGGACAAATAGCCCCGTAATATACTGATAGTTAACCAGTATGCAGATATTCATATCTTACATCCGACTTTTACCATAACTCTCTATCAAAAACCTTTATTAAAATCTTTTGAGCAGCACAGACAGTTAGATACACTTAAGTTTACTTACTGTCACAGCTTCTATTTCTTCGTCAGGTCCAACTCCTTCATTGTGCCTACGAATATTCACAGCTTTTAAACGTCTTTTTAAAGTGGACAAGCTGAAGGTTAGGTAGATAAGATATTTGTTTCTTTAGACAAAATATAAAAATGTGCCATGATGCGACATGAAAAGCAAACATTAGTATTTATTTAACTGACCTCCAACAACAAGCAAACTCTGTCTCAAGGTATCGTAGAATCATCGTGTTCGATTTCATCTTCCCCACCATTTCTTTAATTCGTTCATACATGTCTATAACGTATTATAATTCGGACAACAATCTGACTTTTTACTCCACAAAAATATATTTCTTTGCCATAGTTTTACTGAATAACATGCCTTCATATACATCTTCTACATGCCATTAGTCTTCACCAAAAATCCCTACAATATGCTATGTAATCGAGTGAAATGCCCAATATTACTTCTAATAAACCCAATTCTCTCCTGGCATTACCACCTTAATGTATACGGCCAGAACTCGCGATCAAGCTCTCGGCAACGGCCTCCGTGGCTCAGTGGTCAGAACATTGCACTAAAATCGCAAGGTCGTGGGTTCAATTCCTGCCGGAAGGCCTGTGTAGTTGCATTTTTCGCAACTGGTCCCGTTTTGGTCTTAAAATGTATATATTCTACACTCGAATTTTCCTTCACCAAAAATCCCTACAATATGCTATGTAATCGGGTGAAATGCCCAATATTACTTCAAAAAACCCACCTGGGTTTCTGGTTTCCTGTCCCTACCTAGTCTTTTGCCAGCAAAATGCCGACCCTAATCTTTTTACAACCTCGTACCCAGGCTTTTCTCTCTAGCGAGAGAAAGACCCTGGTAGGAGCTGCTGACGCCACCACCCATATTCTGGGTGGTAACAATTTTTTTTGTCTGAGAGGGGAGGCAAAGTATAATATTGTGTTCCAAGTCGGCTAGCGTCAGCGTTATGTTTTCCTGCTTTTATTATAAATATTATCATTCGCAATATTTCTCATTGAATGTAAAAACATTATCAGCCAGAAAGTCCAAGAAAAATATACGCAACTCAAATAAAAACACAAATTGCTGTCGCCTGTGTCGTTCTGTTTGTGATGTGCAACACTCAAAAAATGTATTAAAAAAAAAAGACTCAAAAAACTCTATTAAATATCGGCCGCGGAAGATATATACTGTGCTTCAATTCCCAATAATGTCGACTCACTTCCACGTTTGGTCTGCAGAGCTTGTGAAAGGCGAATTAACAGTTTTGAGACCTTCAAGTATGTTATTTCTGAAAGCCAAGCCACTTTTACTAGAGTTAAAAGATGCAACTTATACTTCCACTCCTCAACGGCATTTGAAAAAGATTTTGGTTTTCACTCGGGAAAACTTTTCTCAGTGCAGGAACTAATGATTTTAAGACAATAAAAACTTTTCTATCCGTTCCTGTCAGATGAAATATATCCTGAGTGGTAACCAGCTTTTAATTTGTTAAATTATTGATGTTTTTATTTGTTTTAATTTTGCGACCGATTTTAACAAAAGTAAAACCCACTATATCCTTTCCGACAATAATCGACAGAAACTCATCAAAATGAAAAACTCCTGAAACTCACAATATAAACTGTTTATTAGTTAATTCAAAAACTCATTAATAACTCATGAGGAAAACACAAAAGAAAATCATGACCGTATCGTATCTTTGTATGTGATAAAGATTTCTCCTGATTTACATAAACTTTAGCTTTGATTTTCTCGGCTTAGACAAGGTTATTTTTCAAACTAACTCCGCCAATCAACTTGCCAAGTGGTTCGTTTTTGAAGCGGTATAATAAACTCGCAGTTCGTGTTTTATCAGATATAAAAACACTCGGCTTCGCCTCGTGTCTTTATATTTGAAAAAACACTCCTGCTCGTTTATTATACAGTACTTCATGTTTCCGGCTCTCCCCTTCTTGAATCGCAGATATCATTAAAATTATACAAAACAGCAGTTGGTTTTGCTGTGAAACTATATCTTGGCGTTTGAGGCATAAGCATATTTGAATTTTGTAAGAAATGTTATTGAAACGAAGCGTACAACGCTTATTAAAACAGAAGTGAAAAACTCTTCTGCATACTTCTTCGACAAAACTTAACTTCCTTATATAAACTAACTTGTGTTTTAACGATAATATAAAAGTAAACAATCTTGTACTGTATACTCAACAGCCAACACTTTTTACCTGAGAATCTTATTTCACAGTAAACTTCAACATTAATCAACAAGCTAGCCTAGAGATATTTTGAACGACTTTGCATGATACAACAAAAAAGTAAATAAAACCACAAGTCGTTGCCTAGTAATTATTTTAGACAATTCAATCAATTATTTCAGTCAGAATATCTTTTCCGTTAGGCCAAGAATGCAAAAAATGGCAAATAACTTAAGTTTTTTGTTTATTTCAAATTGTTTGATATCGACCTGCCACTGTAAAAAAAACAAAGTGCGAAAACTAACCTGCTTTAATATTCCAAAGTGATAAATCGAAGACAATGTTTTAGGCATGAAATCTCCAATATGAGTAATCTTCAATTTATGTCTCCATTTTTAAATAAGTAATTATTGACCAGTATTAAGTGCTTGCAATGATAATCGACAACCAGGTAGAAATATTTCAGTTTTTAACAACTAGATTAGCCGGCACGTTCGAAGTGATAACAATTGCACACCAAGAACCCCCCCCCCCCTCCCGTATTAAATTTTTTGCTCGGTGCAACGTCAGCAAATCGTCAGCAGCTCCTACCAGGGTCTTTCTCTCGCTAGAGTGAAAAACCCTGGGTACGAGGTTGATCTTTTTATTGAATTTTTAAGGAGCATGGGCCCGAGTTGCAGCATGATTTGCATCTTGGGATAGTAATGTGCTCAAAATTAGCTTTAATAATAGATGTGCTAGCGTAATTGACGTTTAGTGTTGGAAAGAATTTTATTGTTATTCCTAGGCACTAAATTTATTTTTTTTGGCCTAATAGACTGATAGTTAACCAGTATGCAGTGAGTTATTCATGTCTTACATGTGACTTTTACAATGCCTCTCTATCAAAAACCTTTATTAAAATATTTTGAGCAGCACAGACAGTTAGATACACTTAAGTTTTACCTACTGTCACAGCTTCTATTACTTCGTCAGGTTCAACTCCTTCATCGTGCCTATGAATATTCATAGCTTAAAGTGGCACTATGATGAAAAAATCGTCAGTCTTTTTTTGATCTTATCAATATAAAGTACATTTAAAAAGAGGATGAACGGCGTTTGTCGATTGACAATATATCATCTCGTTCAAGAGATTCACCTTTTTGAAATATGAAATTATATGGCTGATGACATCATTTTAATACTCCAAACGAGCGAAATGAAAATCGTAAAATAAGGAATATCTCTAAGAAGTAAACAATAGAATGTGCTTAAACTTTGTATGCTTATAGTATCCATAATAAAATAACATTTGAAAACAAGCGCGGCGATTGGTTGAAAACCGTGTTTCAATAACTTTATGGAAACACGGCAAAATCCACGCCATTCAATACGCCATCATTACGGTGTAGGATACGCCATTATGAAGAGTAAGGAGAATTTACGCTTTGATGCAGTGATTATTTTTACGTTCTATACCTATTTTCGACAGGTCATTTTATAAAGGAAATAGAAAACATTTTTTCCGTGTTCCCATACACTTATCTCGAAATAGCGTGGAAACACTCGCCCTTCGGGCTCGTGTTCCCACTGCAATTTCTCGTTCTCCCAAACTTCCACTGTGGGTCTCAGTCCAAGGCTACTCTAAATCTTACAAAGGGAATTGTCATTTTTGCCTCATTGTTTAAAAACAGAAAGATTTAAACGTTTAAATTAAAAACCTAGTAAACAACATATTTGTTTCTTTAAACAAAATATAAAAATATGCCATGATGCGACATGAAAAGCCACAAGCAAACTCTGTCTCAAGGTATCGTAGAATCACCGTGTTCGATTTCGTCTTCCCCCACCATTTCTTTAATTCGTTCATACATGTCTATAACGTATTAGAATTCGGACAACAATCTGACTTTTTACTCCACAAAAATATATTTCTTTGCCATAGTTTTACTGAATAAACATGCCTTCATGTACATCTTCTGGTTAGTCCGCCATATTGGTTTGCCTCGCAAAGCATCATGGTCTAAACTGGTTGCGTTTAGGGGCGGATTTAGCATACATCAGAGCGGTCACGCGACTGACGTAAAAAATCACAAGAATAACTGCGCAATCACACAATATTTTAATCTCAAGAGTCTTCTAGAAAATGCTATGCTGCCACTGCCAAAGCTTGACCATCAGCGAACACCGGGCAGGATGACCGGTGGTCAGCGTTTGCTTTAAAAGTTTTGACCGGTGTGCGGAGAGATCTGATTGGTGTTTGATCAATTTGACCGATCTGCACCATGGCAACCACTTTTCTGACCGATTTGCCTCAATCCTGATTGGCTCTCGCGCTGATTTTGGACTTTTTGACCGATCTGCACCATGGCAACCATCGATGGATCAATTGCTGAGTCAGCTGAGATACTGTAATGTATTCATTGAAGGCTTCTCATTTCTCACCGCTGTGTTTCAGTCATGAGTTCTGTAAGCGTTTCCGAACGGCTTTAGCTGCTTTTAACAACAACGATGAAGAAATACTGCGAAAAATCTACGATGATTTGTCATCTATATTACACAGTCATCGATTTATTTCAAGCGAGGAACATTTAGACGAGATTGGAAGCATTTCGAGCGAGCTTCTGAATTTTGGCGCGGAGTCATTTATTCCCCACTGCTGTAGTCCTGTAAGGTAAGACTGGAAAGTTAAGATCGTCTTGTTTCATTTCAAATCTACAAACAGTCTAGTGTCGAATATATGTGTTTTTGCCCAGTGACTCCAGTTTCAATACCGTATTATATATCATTTTGCGTCGTGGTGAAGTCTGAGTTCAGAGTTCAGACATATATTTATTCAGCAAGCATTAGCATATTTCACAACCCCGTGAAGTTAGCTGCCAATTCGCCAGCTGCCAATTCACTGCCAATTAAGATAGCTGCCAATTCAATTTCGCGATGACGCTTCCAGGGGGGAGCGCTCGAGCAGCAGTCGGCTTCGCAGAATAATCGGTTTCGCCGGTCTTTTAACTTGTTCAATCCAACTTTAACAAAAAATAATAACTCACAATCGATAATTTAAGACATTTACGTGCATATAAACAATACTTCTTCAAGTAAACTTATGTTTTAAGATTGCTAGACTTTAATATATTCTCCTTCGAATTAATAACAAACTATTAGTCTGACAGCCGAGCAGTAATTTGTCGCTACAATGTTTTCTGATAGGTAGATGGGAAATCCAAAAACAGCGTTAGATTCCCCGTAAAACTCTGCATCGATCAGTATGAAGCTCACCTTTACAATTTTAAATAGATTGATTTGACTCAAGTCCAAACGCAATTTTTCTGTTTAGGCGCGTTAAAGTGCATGACGTATCAAAATATAGTGTTACACAGTCTTTTCAAGCTACAAAATTTTCTGATCAGTAGGTGGAAAATCCGAAAACAGCGTTGGATTCCCCGTAAAATTCTGCATCGATCAGTATGAACCTCACCTTTACAATTTTAAATTGATTAATTTGACTCAAGTCCAAAGACAATTTTTTTGTTTACGCACGTTAAAGTGCATGACGTATCAAAATATAGTGTTACACAGTCTTTTCACGCTACAAAATTTTCTGATTGGTAGATGGGAAATCCGAAAACAGCGTTGGATTCCCCGTAAAATTCTGCATCGACCAGTATGAAGCTCACCTTTACAATTTTAAATTGATTGATTTGACTCAAGTCCAAAGACAATTTTTCTGTTTACGGGCGTTAAAGTGAATGACGTATCTAAATATAGTGCTACATAGTCTCTTCACGCTACAAAATTTTCTGATCAGTAGATGGGAAATCCGAAAACAGCGTTGGATTCCCCGTAAAATTCTGCATCGATCAGTATGAACCTCACCTTTACAATTTTAAATTGATTAATTTGACTCAAGTCCAAAGACAATTTTTCTGTTTACGCGCTTTAAAGTGCATGACGTATCAAAATATAGTGTTACACAGTCTTTTAAAGCTACAAAATTTTCTGATTGGTAGATGGGAAATCCGAAAACAGCGTTGGATTCCCCGTAAAATTCTGCATCGATCAGTATGAATCTCACCTTCACAATTTTAAATTGATTAATTTGACTCAAGTCCAAAGACAATTTTTCTGTTTACGCACGTTAAAGTGCATGACGTATCAAAATATAGTGTCACACAGTCTTTTCACGATACAAAATTTTCTGATCAGTAGATGGGAAATCCGAAAAGAGCGTTGGATTCCCGTAAAATTCTGCATCGATCAGTATGAAGCTCACCTTTACAATTTTAAATTGATTGATTTGACTCAAGTCCAAAGACAATTTTCCTGTTTACGGGCGTTAAAGTGAATGACGTATCTAAATATAGTGCTACATAGTCTCTTCACGCTACAAAATTTTCTGATCAGTAGATGGGAAATCCGAAAACAGCGTTAGATTCCCGTAAAATTCTGCATCGATCAGTATGAACCTCACCTTTACAATTTTAAATTGATTAATTTGACTCAAGTCCAAAGACAATTTTTCTGTTTACGCGCTTTAAAGTGCATGACGTATCAAAATATAGTGTTACACAGTCTTTTCAAGCTACAAAATTTTCTGATTGGTAGATGGGAAATCCGAAAACAGCGTTGGATTCCCCGTAAAATTCTGCATCGATCAGTATGAATCTCACCTTCACAATTTTAAATTGATTAATTTGACTCAAGTCCAAAGACAATTTTTCTGTTTACGCACGTTAAAGTGCATGACGTATCAAAATATAGTGTCACACAGTCTTTTCACGATACAAAATTTTCTGATCAGTAGATGGGAAATCCGAAAAGAGCGTTGGATTCCCCGTAAAATTCTGCATCGATCAGTATGAAGCTCACCTTTACAATTTTAAATTGATTGATTTGACTCAAGTCCAAAGACAATTTTCCTGTTTACGGGCGTTAAAGTGAATGACGTATCTAAATATAGTGCTACATAGTCTCTTCACGCTACAAAATTTTCTGATCAGTAGATGGGAAATCCGAAAACAGCGTTAGATTCCCCGTAAAATTCTGCATCGATCAGTATGAACCTCACCTTTACAATTTTAAATTGATTAATTTGACTCAAGTCCAAAGACAATTTTTCTGTTTACGCACGTTAAAGTGCATGACGTATCAAAATATAGTGTTACACAGTCTTTTCACGCTACAAAATTTTCTGATCAGTAGATGGGAAATCCGAAAACAGCGTTGGATTCCCCGTAAAATTCTGCATCGATCAGTATGAAGCTCACCTTTACAATTTTAAATTGATTGATTTGACTCAAGTCCAAAGACAATTTTCCTGTTTACGGGCGTTAAAGTGAATGACGTATCTAAATATAGTGCTACATAGTCTCTTCACGCTACAAAATTTTCTGATCAGTAGATGGGAAATCCGAAAACAGCGTTGGATTCCCCGTAAAATTCTGCATCGATCAGTATGAACCTCACTTTTACAATTTTAAATTGATTAATTTGACTCAAGTCCAAAGACAATTTTTCTGTTTACGCGCTTTAAAGTGCATGACGTACCAAAATATAGTGTTACACAGTCTTTTCAAGCTACAAAATTTTCTGATTGGTAGATGGGAAATCCGAAAACAGCGTTGGATTCCCCGTAAAATTCTGCATCGATCAGTATGAAGCTCACCTTTACAATTTTAAATTGATTGATTTGACTCAAGTCCAAAGACAATTTTTCTGTTTACGGGCGTTAAAGTGAATGACGTATCTAAATATAGTGCTACATAGTCTCTTCACGCTACAAAATTTTCTGATCAGTAGATGGGAAATCCGAAAACAGCGTTGGATTCCCCGTAAAATTCTGCATCGATCAGTATGAACCTCACCTTTACAATTTTAAATTGATTAATTTGAGTCAAGTCCAAAGACAATTTTTCTGTTTACGCGCTTTAAAGTGCATGACGTATCAAAATATAGTGTTACACAGTCTTTTCAAGCTACAAAATTTTCTGATTGGTAGATGGGAAATCCGAAAACAGCGCTGGATTCCCCGTAAAATTCTGCATCGATCAGTATGAATCTCACCTTTACAATTTTAAATTGATTAATTTGACTCAAGTCCAAAGACAATTTTTCTGTTTACGCACGTTAAAGTGCATGACGTATCAAAATATAGTGTCACACAGTCTTTTCACGATACAAAATTTTCTGATCAGTAGATGGGAAATCCGAAAACAGCGCTGGATTCCCCGTAAAATTCTGCATCGATCAGTATGAAGTTCACCTTTACAATTTTAAATTGATTGATTTGACTCAAGTCCAAAGACAATTTTTCTGTTTACGCGCTTTAAAGTGCATGACGTATCAAAATATAGTGTTACACAGTCTTTTCAAGCTACAAAATTTTCTGATCAGTAGATGGGAAATCCGAAAACAGCGTTGGATTCCCCGTAAAATTCTGCATCGATCAGTATGAACCTCACTTTTACAATTTTAAATTGATTAATTTGACTCAAGTCCAAAGACAATTTTTCTGTTTACGCGCTTTAAAGTGCATGACGTACCAAAATATAGTGTTACACAGTCTTTTCAAGCTACAAAATTTTCTGATTGGTAGATGGGAAATCCGAAAACAGCGTTGGATTCCCCGTAAAATTCTGCATCGACCAGTATGAAGCTCACCTTTACAATTTTAAATTGATTGATTTGACTCAAGTCCAAAGACAATTTTTCTGTTTACGGGCGTTAAAGTGAATGACGTATCTAAATATAGTGCTACATAGTCTCTTCACGCTACAAAATTTTCTGATCAGTAGATGGGAAATCCGAAAACAGCGTTGGATTCCCCGTAAAATTCTGCATCGATCAGTATGAACCTCACCTTTACAATTTTAAATTGATTAATTTGAGTCAAGTCCAAAGACAATTTTTCTGTTTACGCGCTTTAAAGTGCATGACGTATCAAAATATAGTGTTACACAGTCTTTTCAAGCTACAAAATTTTCTGATTGGTAGATGGGAAATCCGAAAACAGCGCTGGATTCCCCGTAAAATTCTGCATCGATCAGTATGAATCTCACCTTTACAATTTTAAATTGATTAATTTGACTCAAGTCCAAAGACAATTTTTCTGTTTACGCACGTTAAAGTGCATGACGTATCAAAATATAGTGTCACACAGTCTTTTCACGATACAAAATTTTCTGATCAGTAGATGGGAAATCCGAAAACAGCGCTGGATTCCCCGTAAAATTCTGCATCGATCAGTATGAAGTTCACCTTTACAATTTTAAATTGATTGATTTGACTCAAGTCCAAAGACAATTTTTCTGTTTACGCGCTTTAAAGTGCATGACGTATCAAAATATAGTGTTACACAGTCTTTTCAAGCTACAAAATTTTCTGATTGGTAGATGGGAAATCCGAAAACAGCGTTGGATTCCCCGTAAAATTCTAAATCGACCAGTATGAAGCTCACCTTTACAATTTTAAATTGATTGATTTGACTCAAGTCCAAAGACAATTTTTCTGTTTACGGGCGTTAAAGTGAATGACGTATCTAAATATAGTGCTACATAGTCTCTTCACGCTACAAAATTTTCTGATCAGTAGATGGGAAATCCGAAAACAGCGTTGGATTCCCCGTAAAATTCTGCATCGATCAGTATGAAGCTCACCTTTACAATTTTAAATTGATTAATTTGACTCAAGTCCAAAGACAATTTTTCTGTTTACGCGCTTTAAAGTGCATGACGTATCAAAATATAGTGTTACACAGTCTTTTCAAGCTACAAAATTTTCTGATTGGTAGATGGGAAATCCGAAAAGAGCGTTGGATTCCCCGTAAAATTCTGCATCGATCAGTATGAATCTCACCTTCACAATTTTAAATTGATTAATTTGACTCAAGTCCAAAGACAATTTTTCTGTTTACGCACGTTAAAGTGCATGACGTATCAAAATATAGTGTCACACAGTCTTTTCACGATACAAAATTTTCTGATCAGTAGATGGGAAATCCGAAAAGAGCGTTGGATTCCCCGTAAAATTCTGCATCGATCAGTATGAAGCTCACCTTTACAATTTTAAATTGATTGATTTGACTCAAGTCCAAAGACAATTTTCCTGTTTACGGGCGTTAAAGTGAATGACGTATCTAAATATAGTGCTACATAGTCTCTTCACGCTACAAAATTTTCTGATCAGTAGATGGGAAATCCGAAAACAGCGTTAGATTCCCCGTAAAATTCTGCATCGATCAGTATGAACCTCACCTTTACAATTTTAAATTGATTAATTTGACTCAAGTCCAAAGACAATTTTTCTGTTTACGCACGTTAAAGTGCATGACGTATCAAAATATAGTGTTACACAGTCTTTTCAAGCTACAAAATTTTCTGATCAGTAGATGGGAAATCCGAAAACAGCGTTGGATTCCCCGTAAAATTCTGCATCGATCAGTATGAAGCTCACCTTTACAATTTTAAATTGATTGATTTGACTCAAGTCCAAAGACAATTTTCCTGTTTACGGGCGTTAAAGTGAATGACGTATCTAAATATAGTGCTACATAGTCTCTTCACGCTACAAAATTTTCTGATCAGTAGATGGGAAATCCGAAAACAGCGTTGGATTCCCCGTAAAATTCTGCATCGATCAGTATGAACCTCACTTTTACAATTTTAAATTGATTAATTTGACTCAAGTCCAAAGACAATTTTTCTGTTTACGCGCTTTAAAGTGCATGACGTACCAAAATATAGTGTTACACAGTCTTTTCAAGCTACAAAATTTTCTGATTGGTAGATGGGAAATCCGAAAACAGCGTTGGATTCCCCGTAAAATTCTGCATCGACCAGTATGAAGCTCACCTTTACAATTTTAAATTGATTGATTTGACTCAAGTCCAAAGACAATTTTTCTGTTTACGGGCGTTAAAGTGAATGACGTATCTAAATATAGTGCTACATAGTCTCTTCACGCTACAAAATTTTCTGATCAGTAGATGGGAAATCCGAAAACAGCGTTGGATTCCCCGTAAAATTCTGCATCGATCAGTATGAACCTCACCTTTACAATTTTAAATTGATTAATTTGAGTCAAGTCCAAAGACAATTTTTCTGTTTACGCGCTTTAAAGTGCATGACGTATCAAAATATAGTGTTACACAGTCTTTTCAAGCTACAAAATTTTCTGATTGGTAGATGGGAAATCCGAAAACAGCGCTGGATTCCCCGTAAAATTCTGCATCGATCAGTATGAATCTCACCTTTACAATTTTAAATTGATTAATTTGACTCAAGTCCAAAGACAATTTTTCTGTTTACGCACGTTAAAGTGCATGACGTATCAAAATATAGTGTCACACAGTCTTTTCACGATACAAAATTTTCTGATCAGTAGATGGGAAATCCGAAAACAGCGTTGGATTCCCCGTAAAATTCTGCATCGATCAGTATGAACCTCACCTTTACAATTTTAAATTGATTAATTTGACTCAAGTCCAAAGACAATTTTTCTGTTTACGCGCTTTAAAGTGCATGACGTATCAAAATATAGTGTTACACAGTCTTTTCAAGCTACAAAATTTTCTGATTGGTAGATGGGAAATCCGAAAACAGCGTTGGATTCCCCGTAAAATTCTGCATCGACCAGTATGAAGCTCACCTTTACAATTTTAAATTGATTGATTTGACTCAAGTCCAAAGACAATTTTTCTGTTTACGGGCGTTAAAGTGAATGACGTATCTAAATATAGTGCTACATAGTCTCTTCACGCTACAAAATTTTCTGATCAGTAGATGGGAAATCCGAAAACAGCGTTGGATTCCCCGTAAAATTCTGCATCGATCAGTATGAAGCTCACCTTTACAATTTTAAATTGATTAATTTGACTCAAGTCCAAAGACAATTTTTCTGTTTACGCGCTTTAAAGTGCATGACGTATCAAAATATAGTGTTACACAGTCTTTTCAAGCTACAAAATTTTCTGATTGGTAGATAGGAAATCCGAAAACAGCGTTGGATTCCCCGTAAAATTCTGCATCGATCAGTATGAATCTCACCTTTACAATTTTAAATTGATTAATTTGACTCAAGTCCAAAGACAATTTTTCTGTTTACGCACGTTAAAGTGCATGACGTATCAAAATATAGTGTTACACAGTCTTTTCACGATACAAAATTTTCTGATCAGTAGATGGGAAATCCGAAAACAGCGTTGGATTCCCCGTAAAATTCTGCATCGATCAGTATGAACCTCACCTTTACAATTTTAAATTGATTGATTTGACTTAAGTCCAAAGACAATTTTTCTGTTTACGGGCGTTAAAGTGAATGACGTATCTAAATATAGTGTTACACAGTCTTTTCAAGCTACAAAATTTTCTGATTGGTAGATGGGAAATCCGAAAACAGCGTTGGATTCCCCGTAAAATTCTGCATCGATCAGTATGAAGCTCACCTTTACAATTTTAAATTGATTGATTTGACTCACGTCCAAACACAATTTTACTGTTTACGCGCGTTAAAGTGCATGACGTATCAAAATATAGTGCGACACAGTCTTTTCACGCTACAAAATTTTCTGATCCGTAGATGGGAAATCCGAAAACAGCGTTGAATTCCCCGTAAAATTCTGCATCGATCAGTATGTAGCTCACCTTTACAATTTTAAATTGATTGATTTGACTCAAGTCCAAAGACAATTTTTCTGTTTACGGGCGTTAAAGTGAATGACGTATCTAAATATAGTGTTACACAGTCTTTTCAAGCTACAAAATTTTCTGATTGGTAGATGGGAAATCCGAAAACAGCGTTGGATTCCCCGTAAAATTCTGCATCGATCAGTATGAAGCTCACCTTTACAATTTTAAATTGATTGATTTGACTCACGTCCAAACACAATTTTCCTGTTTACGGGCGTTAAAGTGAATGACGTATCAAAATATAGTGCGACACAGTCTTTTCACGCTACAAAATTTTCTGTTCCGTAGATGGGAAATCCGAAAACAGCGTTGAATTCCCCGTAAAATTCTGCATCGATCAGTATGAAGCTCACCTTTACAATTTTAAATTGATTGATTTGACTCACGTCCAAACACAATTTTACTGTTTACGGGCGTTAAAGTGCAGGACGTATCAAAATATAGTGCGACACAGTCTTTTCACGCTACAAAATTTTCTGATCAGTAGATGGGAAATCCGAAAACAGAGTTAGATTCCCCGTAAAATTATGCATCGATCAGTATGAAGCTTTAAATTTAGCAACACCCCCAAGTAATGGAAACAATGTTCCGGATCAAATTATTCAAATATTTGTTTTTGTATTGTATACCACACAAACTGCATCTAGCGGCTTCCGCAGAAGGACAAACCAACCATTGATTTACGCGTATTGCAAATCTGTGCAATGTTGTTTTTTTCCGATTAAAATTTTTTTTTAAATATTTCGAAATATCGATATTTTAATAAAATATTTCAGAGTTGTACCACTATTCCGCAAAATTAAGGTGTTTAATATGCTATTGTTCCCATATTATTTGACATTCCGATTTTTACCGAGACGAATAAAATTTTCTCGACACGACACACTTCCTTAGCATTTATTCTACCCATAGCTAATGATAAAAACAAGCAACGATGGGCAACTAATTAAATATCAGGTAAAACAATTTTATTTGACAGGGAAGAATAGTTTTTACAATAAATACAAACCATGCCAAAAAACAAAATTTATAACAAAAAAAAAATTCTTTATTACATATCAAGACAGTACATTTAACTATAGAAATACATCAACGCAACAAACTCCTCACACGCTTTTACACGATGGGCCAATCACTGATTTAAATCACGTAAATCTTCAGAAAATAACAAAAAAATCACAAATTAAATATCGAATAAAAAAATCGAGAGAAAAATCAAGAAATCATGACAAAATCACATACCCTCTCTTTCAAATAAGCATCCGATTAGTTTTTCTTAAAATATTATAACGCCCCCGTCTCATGTAGTTCTCATAAATGGCTTCTGTCATCAAACCGAAGTAAATATAGTGCAGTAAAATCGGACTGTCAAGATAAAGCAAAAAAAACAAATCTTTATTCGAAAATATTCAATCAATAAAAAAAACTTGTATCATGCTCCAGTCGTCCCATATACACAGCAAAAACAAATGATACTCCCAAAGACTAAAGCGACCAGTAATGGTTTCAATATATAATTTCAAAGCTCATGAACAAAAAAGAAAACAATAATTTACGCTCTGTATGATTGTAAAATAATATTCTTTTTACATGCATGGACGTAGTGAAAATGATCTTATTTCAGATTTTGAAATCGTTTCTGTTTAACAATGATAGAAAAATCAACGTATTAAAATTAATAGCTCGAAAACTATATATAAGTGATAATCGAACTAAAATAAAACCAGTACAATCTGATAACCATGAGAAAATAACGGGCAAGGTTTCAGTAAAAAATATGAAAAACAAGACACCTGCTCAGGCGTTCACTCGAGCTGTACTGATTAATGGGAGGCCGCCTGAGAAGTGGGAGGGGGGGGGGGGCACCGCCAAAAAGGGGCACCTTGGTTATTTTCAAAATAATTGCATAATTTCTTGGTCAGAGGCATTTCTTTTCGAAATAGAATACTTCAATTAGCCCCAATGTGCTGGAAATTTACATTATATCACATTTTACAAATAACTCTTTTACGTCAACGCTCAGACAAACGCGGCGCAGTAACTCTTTTCTATACAGCAAATAGCAATGTCATACTTCTATGAAAAGGGTACATTAGTTCTTCCCGGGATAGACAATATACCGCAGTTAAATTTAACCACCACATGCAACATTTATAAAAAGCGAATTTTTATTTGAGAAAAAGGGCACATTTTCCAATTTTGAGAAACGTGAGGGGGGGGGGGGGGCATATGCCCCCAATGTCCACCGCTTCCACGGCCTCTGATGGCCGCTTGGCCTAGCCTGTAAGTATGCATAGGCTATTTCGTGGCTGAGTTGTGGCCTATGCACGGAACAGTGCAAGGCCAACAGGGTGCACATAATCGTTTATTAAAAAGTACAAAATACTCAGAGACAATCTGAAGCGATTTTAATACGAAACAATACAAAGTACAGTGCAGAATTCAAGCGACATAGATCTAGAATATATTTTTATAGAAAAATATTTTGAAACAAAAGGTTATAATACCCCGTTTGCTATGCGTGTGTTCATTGGTCATTGGTCATCACAAGGAGATTTTCATACTGGCAGATGCAGAAATTTATCGGAAATTCAACGGTCTTTTCGCATTTCCCATCTACCGATCAGAACATTCTGTAGCTTAAAAAGACTGAGTAGCACTATATTTAGATACGTCATTCACTTTAACGCCCGTAAACAGAAAAATTGTCTTTGGACTTGAGTCAAATCAATCAATTTAAAATTGTAAAGGTGAGCTTCATACTGATCGATGCAGAATTTTACGGGGAATCCAACGCTGTTTTCGGATTTCCCATCTACTGATCAGAAAATTTTGTAGCGTGAAAAGACTGTGTAACACTATATTTTGATACGTCATGCACTTTAACGTGCGTAAACAGAAAAATTGTCTTTGGACTTGAGTCAAATCAATCAATTTAAAATTGTAAAGGTGAGGTTCATACTGATCGATGCAGAATTTTACGGGCAATCCAACGCTGTTTTCGGATTTCCCATCTACTGATCAGTAAACAGAAAAATTGTCTTTGGACTTGAGTCAAATCAATCAATTTAATATTGTAAAGGTGAGCTTCATACTGATCGATGCAGAATTTTACGAGGAATCTAACTCTGTTTTCGGATTTCCCATCTACTGATCAGAAAATTTTGTAGCGTGAAAAGACTGTGTCGCACTGTATTTTGATACGTCATGCACTTTAACGCGCGTAAACAGTAAAATTGTGTTTGGACGTGAGTCAAATCAATCAATTTAAATTTGTAAAGGTGAGCTTCATACTGATCGATGCAAAATTTTACGGGGAATTCAACGCTGTTTTCGGACTTCCCATCTACTGATCAGAAAATTTTGTAGCCTGAAAAGACTGTGTAACACTATATTTTGATACGTCATGCACTTTAACGCGCGTAAACAGAAAAATTGTCTTTGGACTTGAGTCAAATCAATCAATTTAAAATTGTAAAGGTGAGGTTCATACTGATCGATGCAGACTTTTACGGGGAATCCAACGCTGTTTTCGGATTTTCCATCTACTGATCAGAAAATTTTGTAGCGTGAAAAGACTGTGTCGCACTATATTTTGATACGTCATGCACTTTAACGCGCGTAAACAGTAAAATTGTCTTTGGACGTGAGTCAAATCAATCAATTTAAAATTGTAAAGGTGAGCTTCATACTGATCGATGCAGAATTTTACGGGGAATCCAACGCTGTTTTCGGATTTCCCATCTACTGATCAGAAAATTTTGTAGCCTGAAAAGACTATGTAGCACTATATTTAGATACGTCATTCACTTTAACGCCCGTAAACAGAAAAATTGTCTTTGGACTTGAGTCAAATCAACCAATTTAAAATTGTAAAGGTGAGGTTCATACTGGTCGATGCAGAATTTTACGGGGAATTGAACGCTGTTTTCGGATTTCCCATCTACCGATGAGAAAATTTTGTAGCGTGAAAAGACTGTGTAACACTATATTTTGATACGTCATGCACTTTAACGCGCGTAAACAGAAAAATTGTCTTTGGACTTGAGTCAAATCAATGAATTTAAAATTGTAAAGGTGAGGTTCATACTGGTCGATGCAGAATTTTACGGGGAATTCAACGCTGTTTTCGGATTTCCCATCTACCGATCAGAAAATTTTGTAGCGTGAAAAGACTGTGTAACACTATATTTTGATACGTCATGCACTTTAACACGCGTAAACAGAAAAATTGTCTTTGGACTTGAGTCAAATCAATCAATTTAAAATTGTAAAGGTGAGGTTCATACTGATCGATGCAGAATTTTACGGGGAATCCAACGCTGTTTTCGGATTTCCCATCTACTGATCAGAAAATTTTGTAGCCTGAAAAGACTATGTAGCACTATATTTAGATACGTCATTCACTTTAACGCGCGTAAACAGAAAAATTGTCTTTGGACTTGAGTCAAATCAATCAATTTAAAATTGTAAGGGTGAGGTTCATACTGGTCGATGCAGAATTTTACGGGGAATTCAACGCTGTTTTCGGATTTCCCATCTACTGATCAGAAAATTTTGTAGCGTGAAAAGACTGTGTAACACTATATTTTGATACGTCATGCACTTTAACGCGCGTAAACAGAAAAATTGTCTTTGGACTTGAGTCAAATCAATCAATTTAAAATTGTAAAGGTGAGGTTCATACTGATCGATGCAGAATTTTACGGGGAATGTAACGCTGTTTTCGGATTTCCCATCTACCGATTACAAAATTTTGTAGCGTGAATAGACTGTGTAGCACTATATTTAGATACGTCATTCACTTTAACGCCCGTAAATAGAAAAATTGTCTTTGGACTTGAGTCAAATCAATCAATTTAATATTGTAAAGGCGAGCTTCGCACTGATCGATGCAGAATTTTACGTAGAATCCAACGCTGTTTTCGGATTTCCCATCTACCGATTAGAAAATTTTGTAGCGTGAATAGACTGTGTAGCACTATATTTAGATACGTCATTCACTTTAACGCCCGTAAATAGAAAAATTGTCTTTGGACTTGAGTCAAATCAATCAATTTAATATTGTAAAGGTGAGCTTCGCACTGATCGATGCAGAATTTTACGTAGAATCCAACGCTGTTTTCGGATTTCCCATCTACCGATTAGAAAATTTTGTAGCGTGAATAGACTGTGTAGCACTATATTTAGATACGTCATTCACTTTAACGCCCGTAAACAGAAAAATTGTCTTTGGACTTGAGTCAAATCAATCAATTTAATATTGTAAAGGTGAGCTTCATACTGATCGATGCAGAATTTTACGAGGAATCTAACTCTGTTTTCGGATTTCCCATCTACTGATCAGAAAATTTTGTAGCGTGAAAAGACTGTGTCGCACTATATTTTGATACGTCATGCACTTTAACGCGCGTAAACAGTAAAATTGTGTTTGGACGTGAGTCAAATCAATCAATTTAAAATTGTAAAGGTGAGCTTCATACTGATCGATGCAAAATTTTACGGGGAATTCAACGCTGTTTTCGGATTTCCCATCTACTGATCAGAAAATTTTGTAGCCTGAAAAGACTGTGTAACACTATATTTTGATACGTCATGCACTTTAACGCGCGTAAACTGAAAAATTGTCTTTGGACTTGAGTCAAATCAATCAATTTAAAATTGTAAAGGTGAGGTTCATACTGATCAATGCAGAATTTTACGGGGAATCCAACGCTGTTTTCGGATTTCCCATCTACCGATTAGAAAATTTTGTAGCGTGAAAAGACTGTGTAACACTATATTTTGATACGTCATGCACTTTAACGCGCGTAAACAGAAAAATTGTCTTTGGACTTGAGTCAAATCAATCAATTTAAAATTGTAAAGGTGAGGTTCATACTGATCGATGCAGAATTTTACGGGGAATGTAACGCTGTTTTCGGATTTCCCATCTACCGATTAGAAAATTTTGTAGCGTGAATAGACTGTGTAGCACTATATTTAGATACGTCATTCACTTTAACGCCCGTAAACAGAAAAATTGTCTTTGGACTTGAGTCAAATCAACCAATTTAAAATTGTAAAGGTGAGGTTCATACTGGTCGATGCAGAATTTTACGGGGAATTGAACGCTGTTTTCGGATTTCGCATCTACCGATCAGAAAATTTTGTAGCGTGAAAAGACTGTGTAACACTATATTTTGATACGTCATGCACTTTAACGCGCGTAAACAGAAAAATTGTCTTTGGACTTGAGTCAAATCAATGAATTTAAAATTGTAAAGGTGAGGTTCATACTGGTCGATGCAGAATTTTACGGGGAATTCAACGCTGTTTTCGGATTTCCCATCTACCGATCAGAAAATTTTGTAGCGTGAAAAGACTGTGTAACACTATATTTTGATACGTCATGCACTTTAACACGCGTAAACAGAAAAATTGTCTTTGGACTTGAGTCAAATCAACCAATTTAAAATTGTAAAGGTGAGGTTCATACTGATCGATGCAGAATTTTACGGGGAATCCAACGCTGTTTTCGGATTTCCCATCTACTGATCAGAAAATTTTGTAGCCTGAAAAGACTATGTAGCACTATATTTAGATACGTCATTCACTTTAACGCGCGTAAACAGAAAAATTGTCTTTGGACTTGAGTCAAATCAATCAATTTAAAATTGTAAGGGTGAGGTTCATACTGGTCGATGCAGAATTTTACGGGGAATTCAACGCTGTTTTCGGATTTCCCATCTACTGATCAGAAAATTTTGTAGCGTGAAAAGACTGTGTAACACTATATTTTGATACGTCATGCACTTTAACGCGCGTAAACAGAAAAATTGTCTTTGGACTTGAGTCAAATCAATCAATTTAAAATTGTAAAGGTGAGGTTCATACTGATCGATGCAGAATTTTACGGGGAATGTAACGCTGTTTTCGGATTTCCCATCTACCGATTACAAAATTTTGTAGCGTGAATAGACTGTGTAGCACTATATTTAGATACGTCATTCACTTTAACGCCCGTAAATAGAAAAATTGTCTTTGGACTTGAGTCAAATCAATCAATTTAATATTGTAAAGGTGAGCTTCGCACTGATCGATGCAGAATTTTACGTAGAATCCAACGCTGTTTTCGGATTTCCCATCTACCGATTAGAAAATTTTGTAGCGTGAATAGACTGTGTAGCACTATATTTAGATACGTCATTCACTTTAACGCCCGTAAACAGAAAAATTGTCTTTGGACTTGAGTCAAATCAATCAATTTAATATTGTAAAGGTGAGCTTCATACTGATCGATGCAGAATTTTACGAGGAATCTAACTCTGTTTTCGGATTTCCCATCTACTGATCAGAAAATTTTGTAGCGTGAAAAGACTGTGTAGCACTATATTTTGATACGTCATGCACTTTAACGCGCGTAAACAGTAAAATTGTCTTTGGACGTGAGTCAAATCAATCAATTTAATATTGTAAAGGTGAGCTTCATACTGATCGATGCAGAATTTTACGGGGAATTCAACGCTGTTTTCGGATTTCCCATCTACTGATCAGAAAATTTTGTAGCCTGAAAAGACTGTGTAACACTATATTTTGATACGTCATGCACTTTAACGCGCGTAAACTGAAAAATTGTCTTTGGACTTGAGTCAAATCAATCAATTTAAAATTGTAAAGGTGAGGTTCATACTGATCAATGCAAATTTTACGGGGAATCCAACGCTGTTTTCGGATTTCCCATCTACCGATTAGAAAATTTTGTAGCGTGAATAGACTGTGTAGCACTATATTTAGATACGTCATTCACTTTAACGCCGTAAACGAAAAATTGTCTTTGGACTTGAGTCAAATCAATCAATTTAAATTGTAAAGGTGAGTTCATACTGATCATGCAGAATTTTACGGGAATCAACCTGTTTTCGGATTTCCCATCTACGATAGAAAATTTTGTAGCCTTGATATAGAAAATTTGTACTTGAGTCAAATCAATCAATTTAATATTGTAAAGGTGAGCTTCATACTGATCGATGCAGAATTTTACGAGGAATCTAACGCTGTTTTCGGATTTCCCATCTACTGATCAGAAAATTTTGTAGCCTGAAAAGACTGTGTAACACTATATTTTGATACGTCATGCACTTTAACGCGCGTAAACAGAAAAATTGTCTTTGGACTTGAGTCAAATCAATCAATTTAAAATTGTAAAGGTGAGGTTCATACTGATCAATGCAGAATTTTACGGGAAATCCAACGCTGTTTTCGGATTTCCCATCTACCGATTAGAAAATTTTGTAGCGTGAAAAGACTGTGTAACACTATATTTTGATACGTCATGCACTTTAACGCGCGTAAACTGAAAAATTGTCTTTGGACTTGAGTCAAATCAATCAATTTAAAATTGTAAAGGTGAGGTTCATACTGATCGATGCAGAATTTTACGGGGAATGTAACGCTGTTTTCGGATTTCCCATCTACCGATTAGAAAATTTTGTAGCGTGAATAGACTGTGTAGCACTATATTTAGATACATCATTCACTTTAACGCCCGTAAACAGAAAAATTGTCTTTGGACTTGAGTCAAATCAACCAATTTAATATTGTAAAGGTGAGCTTCATACTGATCGATGCAGAATTTTACGGGGAATCCAACGCTGTTTTCGGATTTCCCATCTACCGATCAGAAAATTTTGTAGCCTGAAAAGACTGTGTAGCACTATATTTAGATACGTCATTCACTTTAACGCCCGTAAATAGAAAAATTGTCTTTGGACTTGAGTCAAATCAATCAATTTAAAATTGTAAAGGTGAGGTTCATTCTGATCAATGCAGAATTTTACGGGGAATCTAACGCTGTTTTCGGATTTCCCATCTACCGATCAGAAAATTTTGTAGCGTGAATAGACTGTGTAGCACTATATTTAGATACGTCATTCACTTTAACGCCCGTAAACAGAAAAATTGTCTTTGGACTTGAGTCAAATCAATCAATTTAATATTGTAAAGGTGAGCTTCATACTGATCGATGCAGAATTTTACGAGGAATCTAACTCTGTTTTCGGATTTCCCATCTACTGATCAGAAAATTTTGTAGCGTGAAAAGACTGTGTCGCACTATATTTTGATACGTCATGCACTTTAACGCGCGTAAACAGTAAAATTGTGTTTGGACGTGAGTCAAATCAATCAATTTAAAATTGTAAAGGTGAGCTTCATACTGATCGATGCAAAATTTTACGGGGAATTCAACGCTGTTTTCGGATTTCCCATCTACTGATCAGAAAATTTTGTAACCTGAAAAGACTGTGTAACACTATATTTTGATACGTCATGCACTTTAACGCGCGTAAACTGAAAAATTGTCTTTGGACTTGAGTCAAATCAATCAATTTAAAATTGTAAAGGTGAGGTTCATACTGATCAATGCAGAATTTTACGGGGAATCCAACGCTGTTTTCGGATTTCCCATCTACCGATTAGAAAATTTTGTAGCGTGAAAAGACTGTGTAACACTATATTTTGATACGTCATGCACTTTAACGTGCGTAAACAGAAAAATTGTCTTTGGACTTGAGTCAAATCAATCAATTTAATATTGTAAAGGTGAGCTTCGCACTGATCGATGCAGAATTTTACGTAGAATCCAACGCTGTTTTCCGATTTCCCATCTACCGATTAGAAAATTTTGTAGCGTGAATAGACTGTGTAGCACTATATTTAGATACGTCATTCACTTTAACGCCCGTAAACAGAAAAATTGTCTTTGGACTTGAGTCAAATCAATCAATTTAATATTGTAAAGGTGAGCTTCATACTGATCGATGCAGAATTTTACGAGGAATCTAACTCTGTTTTCGGATTTCCCATCTACTGATCAGAAAATTTTGTAGCGTGAAAAGACTGTGTCGCACTATATTTTGATACGTCATGCACTTTAACGCGCGTAAACAGTAAAATTGTGTTTGGACGTGAGTCAAATCAATCAATTTAAAATTGTAAAGGTGAGCTTCATACTGATCGATGCAAAATTTTACGGGGAATTCAACGCTGTTTTCGGATTTCCCATCTACTGATCAGAAAATTTTGTAGCCTGAAAAGACTGTGTAACACTATATTTTGATACGTCATGCACTTTAACGCGCGTAAACTGAAAAATTGTCTTTGGACTTGAGTCAAATCAATCAATTTAAAATTGTAAAGGTGAGGTTCATACTGATCGATGCAGAATTTTACGGGGAATCTAACGCTGTTTTCGGATTTCCCATCTACCGATTAGAAAATTTTGTAGCGTGAATAGACTGTGTAGCACTATATTTAGATACATCATTCACTTTAACGCCCGTAAACAGAAAAATTGTCTTTGGACTTGAGTCAAATCAACCAATTTAATATTGTAAAGGTGAGCTTCATACTGATCGATGCAGAATTTTACGGGGAATCCAACGCTGTTTTCGGATTTCCCATCTACCGATCAGAAAATTTTGTAGCCTGAAAAGACTATGTAGCACTATATTTAGATACGTCATTCACTTTAACGCCCGTAAACAGAAAAATTGTCTTTGGACTTGAGTCAAATCAATCAATTTAAAATTGTAAAGGTGAGGTTCATTCTGATCAATGCAGAATTTTACGGGGAATCCAACGCTGTTTTCGGATTTCCCATCTACCGATTAGAAAATTTTGTAGCGTGAATAGACTGTGTAGCACTATATTTAGATACATCATTCACTTTAACGCCCGTAAACAGAAAAATTGTCTTTGGACTTGAGTCAAATCAACCAATTTAATATTGTAAAGGTGAGCTTCATACTGATCGATGCAGAATTTTACGGTGAATCCAACGCTGTTTTCGGATTTCCCATCTACTGATCAGAAAATTTTGTAGCCTGAAAAGACTATGTAGCACTATATTTAGATACGTCATTCACTTTAACGCCCGTAAACAGAAAAATTGTCTTTGGCCTTGAGTCAAATCAACCAATTTAAAATTGTAAAGGTGAGGTTCATACTGATCGATGCAGAATTTTACGGGGAATCCAACGCTGTTTTCGGATTTCCCATCTACTGATCAGAAAATTTTGTAGCCTGAAAAGACTGTGTCGCACTATATTTTGATACGTCATTCACTTTAACGCGCGTAAACAGAAAAATTGTCTTTGGACTTGAGTCAAATCAATCAATTTAAAATTGTAAAGGTGATGTTCATACTGGTCGATGCAGAATTTTACGGGGAATTCAACGCTGGTTTCGGATTTCCCATCTACTGATCAGAAAATTTTGTAGCGTGAAAAGACTGTGTAGCACTATATTTTGATACGTCATGCACTTTAACGCGCGTAAACAGAAAAATTGTCTTTGGACTTGAGTCAAATCAATCAATTTTAAATTGTAAAGGTGAGGTTCATACTGATCGATGCAGAATTTTACGGGGAATGTAACGCTGTTTTCGGATTTCCCATCTACCGATCAGAAAATTTTGTAGCGTGAAAAGACTGTGTAACACTATGTTTTGATACGTCATGCACTTTAACGCGCGTAAACAGAAAAATTGTGTTTGGACTTGAGTCAAATCAATCAATTTAAAATTGTAAAGGTGAGCTTCATACTGATCGATGCAGAGTTTTACGGGGAATCTAACGCTGTTTTCGGATTTCCCATTTACCTATCAGAAAACATTGTAGCGACAAATTACTGCTCGGCTGTCAGACTAATAGTTTGTTATTAATTCGAAGGAGAATATATTAAAGTCTAGCAATCTTAAAACATAAGTTTACTTGAAGAAGTATTGTTTATATGCACGTAAATGTCTTAAATTATCGATTGTGAGTTATTATTTTTTGTTAAAGTTGGATTGAAAAGACCGGCGAAACCGATTATTCTGCGAAGCCGACTGCTGCTCGAGCGCTCCCCCCTGGAAGCGTCATCGCGAAATTGAATTGGCAGCTATCTTAATTGGCAGTGAATTGGCAGCTGGCGAATTGGCAGCTAACTTCACGGGGTTTATTTCACGTGTGCCAGGAGCTCTTATTACTTATATGAATTTGAAAGGATCAATTGAGCCAAGGTTTAGTTTAACGTTAAATTGGATCTTTCTTTTCATGATTTTGAAATGAATACTGTTTTCAAATTATTGTTGGTCTCGCTATGTTGCTCTGATGAGATATATTTTATTAAACGGCGTGTTCGTGAAATATGACCTCAGGTTTATCTATCATGTTACGGTAGTTGGTAGAAAACATATAATTTATTAGAAAATGCGACACTACAAGGTCTTTGAGACAAGGAATAATTAGTTAATTTTTAGAAAGCATGGGTGTTTGTGCCTTGCGCCTGTCTCGTTTGGCTAACTAATATTTTAGTTAGCTTTGTAAATATTCGTAAAAATGCTGTATAATTTTCTCAATTGGACAAAATCTTTTGTAAACATGATAAACTGTGCCTTTAAAAATATGTTTTAAAAGTTTCAAAATTATGCACAGATGTGCTGTCAGATGGTGGGAAATGCAATTTTAGAGACTCCAATTTCGAAAATTTTCGGGGGAGGGCATTGACTGACGTTTTCAAATTCCTAAATCCGCCCCTGGTCACTAAAAATGCAAACAGTTGAAAGCTAAAAATGAAAAGGTGAAAGTTAAAAATAAAAAGTTGAAACGACAAAATAAAAAGTTGAAACGCAAAAATAAAAAGTTGAAAGTTGAAACGCCAGAATAAAATGTTGAAACGCAAAAATAAAAAGTTGAAATGCAAAAATAAAAAGTTGAAACGACAAAATAAAAAGTTGAAACGTCAAAATAAAAAGTTGAAACGTCAAAATAAAAATGAAAAGTTGAAACGTCAAAATAAAATGTTGAAACGCAAAAATAAAAAGTTGAAACAACAAAATAAAAAGTTGAAACGCCAAAATAAAATGTTGAAACGCAAAAATAAAAGGTTGAAACGCAAAAATAAAAAGTTGAAAGACAAAATAAAAAGTTCAAACCACAAAATAAAAAGTTGAAACGTCAAAATAAAAATGAAAAGTTGAAACGCAAAAATAAAAAGTTGAAATGCAAAAATAAAAAGTTGAAACGACAAAATAAAAAGTTGAAACGTCAAAATAAGAAGTTGAAACGTCAAAATAAAAATGAAAAGTTGAAACGTCAAAATAAAAAGTTGAAACGCAAAAATAAAAAGTTGAAACAACAAAATAAAAAGTTGAAACGCAAAAATAAAATGTTGAAACGCAAAAATAAAAAGTTGAAAGTTAAAAATAAAAAGTTGAAACGCCAAAATAAAATGTTGAAACGTAAAAAATAAAAAGTTGAAATGCAAAAGTAAAAAGTTGAAACGACAAGATAAAAAGTTGAAACGTCAAAATAAAAATTAAAAATTGAAACGTCAAAATAAAAAGTTGAAACGACAAAATAAAAAGTTGAAACGCAAAATAAAAAGTTGAAAGACAAAATAAAAAGTTCAAACAACAAAATAAAAAGTTGAAACGCAAAAATAAAAAGTTGAAATGCAAAAATAAAAAGTTGAAACGACAAAATAAAAAGTTGAAACGTCAAAATAAAAAGTTGAAACGTCAAAATAAAAATGAAAAGTTGAAACGCAAAAATAAAAAGTTGAAACAACAAAATAAAATGTTGAAACGCAAAAATAAAAAGTTGAAATGCAAAAATAAAAAGTTGAAACGACAAAATAAAAAGTTGAAACGTCAAAATAAAAATGAAAAGTTGAAACGCAAAAATAAAAAGTTGAAACAACAAAATAAAATGTTGAAACGCAAAAATAAAAAGTTGAAATGCAAAAATAAAAAGTTGAAACGACAAAATAAAAAGTTGAAACGTCAAAATAAAAATTAAAAATTGAAACGTCAAAATAAAAAGTTGAAACGACAAAATAAAAAGTTGAAACGCAAAAATAAAAAGTTGAAAGTTGAAATGCCAAAATAAAATGTTGAAACGTCAAAATAAAAAGTTGAAACGTCAAAATAAAAATGAAAAGTTGAAACGTCAAAATAAAAAGTTGAAACGCAAAAATAAAAAGTTGAAACAACAAAATAAAAAGTTGAAACTTAATTAGGCAAAGACCTTCGATTCTCCTCCTCCTCCATCCCATCCCCTCTTCCTCCTCCTCCTCCTTATCGTCATCACCATCATCATTATCATCATCATCATCATCATCATCATCAAGAAGAAGAAGAGGAGGAAGAAGAAGAAGAAGAAGAAGAAGAAGAAGAAGAAGAAGAAGAAGAAGAAGAAGAAGAAGAAGAAGAAGGAAAAGGAGAAGGAAAAGGAAAAGGAGAAGAAGAAGGAGAAGGAAAAAAGAATAAAGAAGAAGAAGACTCGTCGTTGTCCTCATCATTGCTGTCGGCAACATTATGACATAGGGTCATCTCCATTATCGTTCCAGCTACAGAGGTCTGTGCAATTAAGTCCAGGATTGCGGCACTATAATCTATTCGTGGAACATCTCTCCTTAAGCCTGGTTCTCATATGTCACCGATCGTCGACCCATGATTTAGATGCATGTTAAGTAAAAGAATAAAAGCACTGCTTTTCTTCATTGTTCTTTATTCCCTTCCTTCCTTCCTTCCTTCCTTCCTTCCTTCCTTCCTTCCTTCCTTCCTTCCTTCCTTCCTTCCTTCCTTCCTTCCTTCCTCCCTCCCTCCCTCCCTCCCTCCCTCCCTCCCTTCCTTCCTTCCTTCCTTCCTTCCTTCCTTCCTTCCTTCCTTCCTTCCTTCCTTCCTTCATTCCTTCCTTCCTTCCTTCCTTCCTTCCTTCCTTCCTTCCTTCCTTCCTTCCTTCCTTCCTTCCTTCCTTCCTTTCTTAACATGCTGCTGCACTTCGTTTTAACATGCATCTAAATCACAAATCGCCGACGATCGGCGACCATCGGCGACATATGAGAACCAGGCTTTAACACAGCCGCAGTTAAGTAGATGGATGACTGCAGCAGGTGCTGGCTGTAGTCGTGTCATCATTTTTAACGAAGTAAGCACAATATTCAATATTTATTCGGCATACTGATTGTCAAAAAAAGTACGAATACACTAGACAATTTTAAAATCGAATAGAGATGTGAACTAAATAATACGGTATACATCAAATTAGAAACACCTTTCTCCATTGTCCATCCATACTATAATTCGCTGGTGACGACAGTTCCATACCATCGTCTGGTAATATGGTCGCAATGTGGCTGGCCTCCTTCAATACAGCTTAATTCCGTGAGAGGTACTCTTTCCGATTGGGCTGAGTGCTTTTCCGGAACAGCAACCACCTCATGAGATCTTTCACCTTAACAATGCTTGTGTTTGGCTGTTACAGTTCATTGCAGACAAGCTTCTCAATTGTGGTAACGGCCCTTGGTATAGGGTGCGCGGTTGTACACAGGCCTTCAAGTGGTCACGATATATATATATATATCATATATTCATCCGCCTTGATGAACGCTTTCCAACACGCCAGCCGCCCTTTACCTGCGAAACGTTCGATATTATCGGTTCTACTCCAGGCATGAAACCCAGGAAGCGCTGCAGTTCTAGCGGGACAAAGCAGTATCCTTGATCTCGACCATTGGCATTGCAGAATCGTCCCCGTACTTGTGCTAAGAAGTACCACTGAACAGGATGTGCATACGCAGATGAAGGTCTCCGTTATCGACGCAATGGCAGAGGTGCAGGTGCTTGAGAAACCGAACTGAATTAAGGACTGTTCTCATCTAGCTCAATTATTTCACCGCGAACGTTGAAGTGCGACTTATTTTTAACTGGTTAGTTAGTTGGAATGCATGTGGTAGTGGGCACTGGGCTGCGTGGAATGCGCGTAGTAGTGGGCAGCCAATGTAAACAACTCGCAAAGATATGACATACCTTGAAAGAAACCAGGAGGAGGCAGATACGAAGCTGTTGC
>OZ035997.1:42724935-42824935 GCA_964035015.1 Corallium rubrum
CGTGTGCACAAACTTTGGTTTCTTAATTTCATTATACAAGATATTGAACAACACCTAAATCAAGTAAACAAAGCAGGTTTTGTAATGTCGATATAACAGCCAAGATATTTTGTCACCATAAATTTCTTATATAGACCTACATGTATATAGTGTAAATACAGGGCACTGTGATTATGATGATATATACTTCTCCAAATCATTAATAATTTATAAACCAAACATATAGCTGTGTATAGCTGTGTATAGCTACGTATAGCTGTGTATAGCTACGTATAGCTGTGTATAGCTGTGTATATATAGCTACGTACAGCTGTGTATAGCTGTGTATAGCTACGTATAGCTGTGTATAGCTGTGTATAGCGGTGTATAGCTACGTATAGCTACGTATAGCTACGTATAGCTACGTACAGTTGTGTATAGCTACGTACAGCTGTGTATAGCTGTGTATAGCTGTGTATAGCTACGTATAGCTACGTATAGCTGTGTATAGCTGTGTATAGCTACGTATAGCTGTGTATAGCTGTGTATAGCTGTGTATAGCTGTGTATAGCTGTGTATAGCTGTGTATAGCTACGTATAGCTGTGTATGTGTGTGTATAGCTGTGTATAGCTACGTATAGCTGTGTATAGCTACGTATAGCTGTGTATAGCTGTGTATAGCTACGTATAGCTACGTATAGCTGTGTATAGCTACGTATAGCTACGTATAGCTGTGTATAGCTGTGTATAGCTGTGTGTAGCTACGTATAGCTGTGTATAGCTACGTATAGCTGTGTATAGCTGTGTATAGCTAGGTATAGCTGTGTAGAGCTGTGTAGAGCTGTGTAGAGCTAGGTATAGCTGTTTATATATATATATATATATATATATATATATATATATATTTATACATATTATGATTACATGACGTTTTTCATATTGGTGCGCGAAACACAAAGAAATAACCAAGAAATTCACAGTGGGATTTGGGGCACAGAATGCCATAGCGGAGTGAATTACCGTAATGATTCGAATAAGCGCCCCTTCCCAAATAAGCCCCCCCCCCCCTCTTTCCTCTCGATAGGGAACTAAATTGTCCTTCAACATTTTATTTGTCACAAATATATGCATTGCGCATATTAGAACTTGTCATTGATCGATTGAGAACAATTAGCTACATTATAAATATAACTTGTATTCTATCTACTAGAGCAGAGAACTAGGGTTTCAGGTTTTTTAAAATCCTTGTTATTGTTATTGTTAAGATTGTTATTAAAGTTCTGCGTTTTTATGGAATCAGATTGCGGTGTTTGCTAAAACATTAAATAAGCGCCCCCTCCCGAATAAGCGCCTCCGGGCTTAAGTAATAAAGAACAATGCAGAAAAGTACTGCTTTCTGCATTGTTCTTTATTACTTTTCTTTTTTACCGTTTTAACATGCATCTAAATCACAAATCGGCGACCGTCGGCGACATATGAGAACTAGGCTTTAGAGTTAAAGCCCCTGCAGGGACTCACTGTTGGGTCATTTAAATACGGGTAGCGAGATCAGTTTTGGCTTAGCCGTACCCCAGGAAGGGATTGCCCTCCCCTCCTCCCCTCGGGAGAGGGACATTAGGATTTCAGTATTGCGGTCTTTTTTTTGTTGTTTTTTTGTTTCGGAGTACACCTCCCCCCCCCCCCCCTCGCCACATGTCCCTCCCCCTATAGTCCCCCGCCGCGTGGTCTCCAATACCCAAACCGGAAAATGCTCAAAGGGCTAGTTTCCACTGATCAGGAAAATCTTCCGCAGGATAGGAACGGACAGGAACGTTTCCTTTGTGTTAAGGCGGGGGTTAACCCAAACTCACGAAAAAAATTGAAAAATTTTTTTTGATTAATGTGGAGCTTTAACTATTAGATTAAACATAGGAATATGTTATTTGGCTTGATTTTAAATTTTTCGTTATTAATTATAAGTTTTTAAATACCCCATAGATATGGTTGTTGTGGTTACCATGGAAACGTATGTTAGCATTTCTTGTTTTTCTGTTGTTTTCTGACCAAATCGAGCCTAGTCTTCTCGCAATAAACTTGTTCTTTAGCTAACATGAAGTTCTACGATACGCAAATCCTAACCGCTGGTCTATTAGTGCCAGATGTTGAAATGTTCGTCTTTGTAATGTGTTGGGTTTTGGTTTTGGTTCATGATGCTTGGAAAGAAGTGTAAGAATTGTTACAGGAAGACAAGAAAAGGAAAAGCTTTCTCTGGGAAACAGAAACACGAAATAATTCCAGTTGTTGATGAAATCAACGATAGAACGTTCAACGTTGTATGATTCATCAGCAGCCAACTCAGAATGTGGAGGAAGAAAATGAAGCTACAAGATGAAGCTGGCAAGTCTTCAGATGTTGGCTTTGATCAGCTACACGACTTTAGCGAAGATGAGTATAGGCTATTAAATATGAGACACTTTTCCTCTGTATTATCTGAAATACATATGTGTGAAGAAGGTATATATATAATTGAATTTTTATTCTGTCATATTTGAATATCATTCCAAAAATATTGTCCCATATTTCATTCCAACTGACGTATTACATAGCTGTTAACTGAAATCAACACAGCACGTTGTGATATAATTATTTTAATATATTAAAAGTAAGAGATGTGGGTTATTGATTTATTATATTCCATTGTATGCTGGTTAGGTATACTGTACTGTATACCACCAGTACCACCACTTACAAAGAGAGCGACTGCTTACCAGAAGTAGTTCTACACGCCTTGCTTCCAACCTTTCTAGCATTGAGTGAGACTAAGCTGCTTGAGAGGTGTGTTCGTGGGACTACAAAAAATCCCAATGAATGCATCCCTTGGTGTGGGCTCGATGTCCCAAGCACAAACATCATGGTTTAAAGGCAATCAGCTGTGCTATTGCATCGGCTGTTTGCCATTTCCATAATGGTACTGCTAGCAGGAAGAGGGTGATGATGAAACTTTCTATACCTGCTAGCCAACATACAAGAAAAGCTTTGTTTGTGAAGGACAGGAAACGATTGAGTAAGTCCAACTTCCAGGCTACTCAAAAAGAAAAAAAAATGCCACCAGGGACAGGACCTGTTACGAACTCCAAGAGAGGAAGTCCTGACTCCTGCGTGAGTCTGAGGGTGTAACATATCAAGCAAGAGGAGTTTAAATAACTTCTTATGATATTTTGTATAGGTAAAACATTTTTTAGGTAAAACACTAATGTTTAAGGCCTTAATAGTTTAATAGTATGTATGTTTTATGATATAATAACTTTAAACCTGATTTTCTCAAAACGTGTACTTTTGACGGTTGAGAAAGGATAACTAATGCAGTATTTGCTCAATTAACCTGAAATTTTCAGAGATTGCAGTTACAGATGGGCTGTGTTGTAGGAGCATAGAGTTTTTGTAACTGATTAATTAGAGAAAAGTTATGGAAAAAAATGTGACCATTGTTTGGTTAGCGAACTTCAGACAATTGTTGTGCGAAATATTTTTACAGTACAAAAAAGTTCTATGCTCCTACAAGAAAGATAACTGTATTCTTTCATTTGACACTAAAAGCAAACAATTTGATGCAATAGAGAGGCTGAAATCTTTTCTCAAAGGCAAATAGGTCTGTGACAGCATGTGGCATCTGGTGTCAGATTACAATTTATTTATTGATCATATAGATTCAATTTTCAAAATCTGTGGTCCATAAGCTTTCTGGCAATAGTTGGTTTGCCATAGTTTAGAATAAAACCCTACATTTTACGATAATTTAAAGTATATCACAATAGTTTGGGTTAACCCCCGCCTTAAAGTCATTAATTCCGACCGAGAGCTCACAAGACAAAGAAAACTTCCCTGTCCCTTCCGGTCCTGCGGAAGATTTATTTTCCTGAGGGGAAACTACCCTTTAGTCCAATTTTAATTCATTTCCGCTAGGCATTGTGGGCCGAAGGATCCGCTGTGAATATATTACTATTCTTGGTTTTCATCTGACGTCATGGCGTAACATATTGGTGCAAAGAAACAATGAAATGGCGGCCATATTGGTGCACGACCTTTATCCTATGGGAATTTATAGGTGGGTGGGTGGATGCTGGGTGTTTCAGAAAAGCATGTAAAAGCGGGCGAGGGTTGTTGCGTTCATGTATTTCTAGTTAGTTTATTACTGTACTAATATAAACATTTGAAACATTTAAGTTAGCAGGGGCAATGGTTGGACTTTGCTTGGAGCCGGTCTAGAATGTAGCCTGAGAAAACAGCTGCCTCTTCTCGCTCGCCCCCTGGTGTGAAATTAGTTACTTAGAACCTTGTTGAATTCCGGTTGGTTAATCGTTCCCAGTGCCCTCGGCCGACGTTGCTACGCAACGAGAACAGTTGTCCGAACGTTTTGCTTTCTTTTTGGCGAACGCTTATCTCGCCATTCTGAGCCGAAAAAAGTTTTTTAATGAACCTGCACAATCCAACGAGGACGAACGAATAACCTTATTAACTGAACGATTTAGTCGTCCAGACTCGTAGACTCGCTTTCCTATTGGTTGAGACAATGATATTCGTCAGTCGTCAGTACTGAGGCGGTGATAATAACTTGTCGTTCCAACCAGTAGGTAATCGAGTCTTTCCTTAGTCCTTTTCCACGGTCTACCTAAAAATAGCGTCTTGTTCAGGCCCGGATTTAGCAATTTTGGGCCTACAGGCTAAGTGTGACAACACATTTCTAGGGGGTCAGGGGAATGCCCCCCCAGAACTTTTTTGAATTTTGGGTCTCTGAAACAGCATTTCCCGCATTTTGAGAATACTTTTGAGCAAAATATAAAGGTCTGAAATCCCATTTTTTAACCGAGTTTCCCGTCATTTTTAATAAATATTTCTATAAAGTAGATTAAGCCCAAAACATGGGCCGTCCAAATTGTGGGCCTACAGGCTATAGCCTGGTAAGCCTATTGGTAAATCCGGGCCTGGTCTTGTTCTAATAATAATCTGCAAACTTTACCACACATATTTAATAATATGCATAATTATATATTCTGTAAGTATTTCAATGCACAACATTCTCGTCCCTGGAGGCCACGATCCTTTTGGCAGCCAAAACGATCGTGGCCTCTGGGAACGAGAATGGATCTATAGACTATAGAGTTCGTATAAGCTAATATTCTCGCGTATGCTCAAGAGATTCGACTCGATTTCGGCAGAGCCTTATTTTACGAGTTGCCAGCGGCGAGAACCACTAATCCTAATCAGTAAGCGAGTTTATTTATAAGGCTCTGTTCGCAGGGTGGTTTTGCACCTGTTTTTAAGCTACTGAGAATTTGTGATTCAGAAAACTGGCATGTAATTCTGTTATTTTGCAATACTAAATTTAAGGGACCGTTCATTATTTATCGGGGGGGGGGGGGGGGGATGGGTGGGAAATTGCCAAACTTTCTTTCTTTTTTTTTTCAGGTACCACCCTAGCAAAGTTCAAAAATTTGGTAGCCCCCCTGGTTTTATTTGACATAATTTCAGTGCCCCCCCCCCAAACCCTTCAAATCCTGACATTAATCTAAAAACTAACCCCGCCCACCCTACATATAAAACCTCAAAATTCAACCCCATTAACACCCTAAACCTAACCTTAACCCTAAACCCTAAACCTAACATTAACCCTAAATATAACCTTCTTAACCCCAACCTTAATTCCCACCCGACCCACACATTAAACCAATTGTCACCTTAACCTTCTCCTTAATCTCAATCATAATTATTACCCTAACACCTTAAACTTCAAATTATAAACCATTCTCCACTACTATTCACCAACACAATACAGCAAGGATGGTAAGTCACAACCAGGATCTAAATACCTGAGCCTTATGGGGTTTACTTTTACTTTTATTTTACATTTTACAAAACAACACAAAATAATTCCAATTAAAGGCTTTTCTGAATGATTTTTTCCAATAAGAAATGTTTGTTTGTATAATAAGACTTTTATCCTTGTAAAGAACTTGTAAATTATTTCAGGGTCCCCCCAAAAGAAGTAGCAAAAATTTCAGGTCCCCCCATTTTCTCACCCCCCCCCCCCCCCCGAATAATAATGAACGGTCCCTAACACGTGCAAAACCTCGGACTTGTCACGAGATTGACCATTGGATTGACTCGTCACGCTTATTCATTATACCGGTTTGTTACCCTCGGGCTTTTATTCGTTCTCGTTACCATGACTATGTACCCGATTACGTAAGTGCCAGACAACCAGACGACTATCGAAATATAGTATAGTAGGTTAATAGCTAAAGATTTATGTGAACTCTTTATGATCTCTTTACTTTCCACAGAGTATTATTGGTTCATGGAATATTTATAAATGTTTTTATTACGGCAAACTGGCAAAAATAACTCGATCTCAATTGTACGTAGCTATTCTTGAACTGTTCGTAATGTTTATTTTTTTAAAAATGATGTAATCGAATATTATATAAATAGGCAGCCGACATGATTAACTATAGTACGCGATAGGTGACTTGGTGAACTTGGAGTAAAGAAAAAGACGTTTTGGTAACCTTTATTACTACTCCAACTTTTTGAGGTTTATTTATTACTACGCGGTGCGGCCGCGGCAACAGAAGTAGTCAGAAATCAAGGTACGTATAAAATACAATATAAAATACGTATATACAATGATTGTGAAGATTTCCTTCTCTTGTGATTAAGCTAGCTCTCAGCTGGAGTTTCCATATTTGTTGCATCAGTTTAAGAACACTCTTTATGCGTGGTTATTTGGAGTGACTTTAGATGTCGATTGAAATGATCTACTGGCTACATACAAGTCACGGTCTACTGTACTATACTTTATAATATGGTGTAGTTCAAAGCAGGGACGTAGCCAGTGGGGAGCCGCGGCTCCCCCCCTTTTAATATAAAACAACAGACAAGTAACTACAAAACTGATGCAATATGAATTGTGTCAGGAAATAAACTGTAAACAGTGTATTCAGTCTACTGAGTGTATGCATTTTGAGTATCTATGTGACGTTTGCGTGTTTTGAGTATTTTATATTATATACGTTTTTTAACCGGTTTAGAGTCTGTAAAATCTTCCTCCAATTCAAAATATGGCAAACCAAATTGCACTAAACACCACCAGATTGTTCAGGGCTACTGACAGAGGAGCACGTTAATACCCCAGGGTCTCACAAAACATTCTCAATCTGGAGTTGCATCTGAAACTATGAGAATGGTGCATCAAATTGGGTGCTCATAATATAATACTGTATACTGGTATAAGTCACATGACAACCTATCACTGACAATACAAAATGTATAGTGTTATTTACACAAGTGTTTTCAGCCTGAGTTTAACAAAATTGCCCACAACAACAATTTTAAATGAAGAACCATACTTGTTCATAATATACGGGCAAAATTACTCAAAAGTTAATGTTGAAGTGTAGTATATGTACACCCAATGTATATACAGTACCTTCACTGAGTCTGATCTCAGCATTTTTCCTTGCTTTATCACTGTACTTGCCTTTTTGTATTAAACAAAGGCAAAACTTCATAAATTTTGTAGTTTATTTTTTTATTAGTGGTGAGTGGGTGGAATCCTAGGGTCATCGCAAGGGGCCTGTACCAGTTTTGCAGGAGGGCAGGAAAGGCCAAAATTTCAAGTGGGATTCAGGGTTTTAAGAAAAATATCAAGTGGGAAGTGGGATTTTGTATCATTGCAGGAAGTGGGATAAATAAAAAAATCATGGTGTGATGCAGGAAAGAAGTGCATGATTTAGTGGGATACGGGATTTGTGACCAAAATTTCTGGTGTTTTTAATTTTTGTTTTGTTTTTTGTGCTGTCAAAGATTAACCATCATGCCCAACAAAATAAATAATCAAATAAATTTAGACAATTTAGAGATATATTTAGAGATATATTTAGAGATCATATATTGCTTCACTTTAATACCTTTCATTCCCCTTTTACCCCTCAATTTGCCTATCAGTATCCTATTGACCCTATTATTGACATTGTTGCTCCCAAACCACAGAATTAATCTTGTCATTTAAACAATATCAGAAAAAAAGATGGTGGGAACAGGAAATTAGGATGAAGCATGGTGGGAAAATGGGATTTGAAGGGAAAATTGGTCGGGATGGTGGGATTTTGGGGCCTGGTACAGGCCCCTCATCACCTACCTATACTACGAAGGCTTCTGATTGGTTAAGATAACCTATTATTACTACGCAAGCTCTGACAGTCTGATTGGTCAATAACTGTGGTGGACCAGACACAGTGATCAGAGAGTATCCAAACACAGAAATCGAAAGCACTTATTATAAAATGCCCTATTTATAAAAGGAAAAAAAATTGAAATAAACAACGTAATATAACCATAAAAAAAACCCCAAAAAAGACATTATGTAAGGGCTTAAACTGTGAGAACTGAAGCTTTAACACAAAGAACAAGTTCGACAAATGCCATCCTCGTTCCCAGAGCCTCCTCGGTACACCGATTTCCCAGTGCACCGAGGAGGCTCTGGGAACGAGGATGGACAAATGCTTAACTCAGAGAAGAAAAAAACGATGATTTGTGCTCATGAAAACAAAGCAAAAAGTTGTGATCAGTTCAAGTTTTTAAAGCGACTTAACGGAATGAAATTGTGTATAAATACCTCTTGTATTCTTGCTAGATAAACTCACTTGGGAAAAGGAAAAACTATCGATATGGAGCAAAATGTCCACAAGCTCTCAACATATTAAATCCAAAACATCTCCGATAAAAAAGCTACTTTTCTTTTTTTGAATTTTAGAGTTTTTAACAGCCCACGATGTTTTAAAACATGATCCAGATGAATAATGGCTGACTACAGTAGCTGCAAATACTTTTCACTGTTTTAGATATCGATATTGATGTTTTGGCTTGTCATCTTCGATCTCCATTTCGCCTGCTCAGTGGAAACGTCATCAAAGTGTTAGAAACAGGGGGGTTTAGTGAGGGGGGGTGTGATCTGGTTTGGGCATGATTTTTCTTATCTTCGGTACCAATATTGCTGAAGAATATTTTTTTCCCAGGACGCAACTATGTGTGAAATTTTTTCCCACCATGCCATTTTAGCTTCGGCAAGTTCTTCTTTTTTGAGCATTTTAGTTTAGATTTTATCCACCGATGGTGCGGGTAAATAAGCAATTCTTCAGATCAGAGCTTTTGTACCGGCATCTCAAACCCCCTCGATACGGCCCAGCTGCGAACAACTGCATTGAGCCAAAACAAACTTACTGTAACTATTAAAAAAATATAAGATAAATTTAATAGATAAATTTAAACAAAATTAAGATCGAGATGAATGTATTGAGACCATCCTACATGTTTACTTCTTAAAATAATAAACTATTAACGTTCAACTTTGTTTTTGAAAAGTGATGCATGCAATTTTTTTCTTGCTCAAACATGATGTAGGAATTTTTTCTCTCTTTGTGATTCAATGCATGCTTTTTTTGGGTCTCAAACCACCTCCCTCCCTCAAAAGTCACATGGTCGGCCCCTTAACTTAACGTAACACGGGTGATAGCATAGTATCTACTCGCGCATGCGCAGTATGAAGAAAGTACATTTTGACAAATTTTGTAACGTAATTTAGTGATATGGCATCGGTTAATAGTTGTCGGGAGGGAATTACAAATTATTAAACTGGAGTACTAAAGGTCTCCAGATTTTACCAACTTGGTAAAAGGCAAAATCCCGATGACAGCATTTTAGTTAGCATTGTCCACTAGCTTCCATTGCAGCGCTTTGCGCACAATACACATGTCAATCTGCGTTTGCCTTCCTCCGCTTCTGCATGTGTACATCTCTTTTCTGGAATCAATGTATTGGCTACCATCCACGCGTTAGTAAAACACATATCAAGCAGGTCTCTTCATTCTCTACATTCCGTTTCTTCAAATGTAACTTTCGTATCCTTAATTCTTTGCTTCCACCGACGTGTGCTTTATAGAATCAGCAGCATCTCAGATCGATTGGATCGATCTGCGAGTGTTTGCATGCAGGCCTGTTCTAAACTCCTCGTTGAGTTTGTCCTCGCAGCCTGTCTGTGGCGCGTAGGCAGACACAATAAACGCTATGACAGCCATCGCATACAGTGAGTGGGTCATCGCCTAGGCCTTTAAACCCAAAATGTCACGTGGATAGATAGCCAGTGCCTGTTATCTTTATTTGGACCTAGGGCTGCCAGGCTTTACGGGCGAACAATTAGGCATAGGACTAAATAGGCGAGGCGGCTGTTCGCTCCGAGTGCATGGCGCCTTTTATAGCAGCATAGATATAGGAGGTCAGTCTAGATTGAGGCGGACTCGACTCTGGAGGCGCGCCAACATGGAGAATCGAAGATGGCGGCTCAACCGAGCAAAGCCACTGATCTCTATATATAACTGGATAGCGCATTCCTACTGTCCAGCAGTCAAAATTTTGAAGCCAGATCCGCCATCTTACTACTCCTTGTACGACCTCTCGTCCCCTCGAGAGACAGAGTGATCCAAGTCTATGCAAAACCTTAAACGAGCCCAACAGAGCACGTTACTTTGAGCCACTCGCACAAAAAACTACCTATTACGAATTGTTTCAAGCGTGTCGGGACGTACGCTAAAAACATCAGTATGATCGGGATTTTTTTTATTTGTTGCTTTTATTTCACACATTTTTAGGCTTTAATTCCCTCAAGTTAAAATTAATGTAATCTTGCACGCGTCTTTTTTCCAAAAGCTAGCTTGATCATGGACAACAACTAGTAAAAACATGCATGCATATAGAAACCTGGGTATTGTATAAACTGTTATAGCATACACCTCTTAGCCAATTAGAGCCATTGTTTTATTGGGGTAAGGGTTAGTGTATAATTCTATAACTTGTTTATTTTTGTGTTGAAACAGTTAGCATTATTATGGGTGCAGGAGCGTCTATTCCAGTCAACCCAGTAAAACCTGGATTTTCAACGATGTGTGTCTCGTTCCAGAGCAGCGATCGTATCACAGTTCTTCACCTTGACGATGCAGGATTGTCTGTAATCCGACAAGCCATCAACGAAGCTTGGAGATCCGGTATTTCATTGGAGAAAACCGTGTGTGGCTCTGCTTGGTGCTTCAAGCTTTCTGGTAATCCCTTTCGCTCAATTTCGTGGCCTTTCAGTTTGAGTTCGGACACTTCCAAACAGGTTCGACAGATGGTGTGTAAAATACTAGAGAAGTTATCTGTAATTGGTTGGAAGATTATTGCCACAACCGATCTTGGAATGATGATTGACAAAAGCACTCTCTTCTTCAAGAAATCTTCTCCCGAATTCTCCATTCTTCCGTACGTTTGCGTTAGTTTGACTAGCAGTGACAAGTTACAGATTATCAACCTCCCGCCTCAGTTAGAAAAGCCAATCAAAGAAACCATTCGACGTTCATGGAGTCGTGGAATCCAGAATGAGATCAAGACGAACGGTATGCTGGAAATAAAGCTGTCGGGGAATCCATGGACGGCGACTGAACAACAGTCAGTAATGGCGAAAGTCTTGTTGCAAAATATTATTTCTACTCTTCGTCGTTATCAGTGGGCTTACTGCTGCAACGTCAATCTGAATAGCTCGGCAGATTCACTTTTCTTCCGTTATGATCCAAACATCACCCCTGGTGAATCGACACCGTTCTGTACCATCAGCTTCAACCGGTGCGATCGGTTAAACGTGATCAACGCCCCAAACGATATGGTTGCCATGATACGCAAAGTGATTGAGACTACATGGTTACCTGGAGTAATCCAAAAAGAGAGGGATTTCCATGGCAGCTGGGAGTTTAAATTATCTGGCAATCCATGGTATTCTACGAAAGAAGAATCCGTCATGGCTCGGTATCTTGTGCTGAAAATTCTCGAAGCGATGCAAGAGCAAGGTTGGCATAACATCGCAAGTATTGTCGTCAACCGCGGACGGCCTACCGACAAGTCCGTGTTGATCTTTCAAAAAGGCGAGCCTAAGAGTTGTCCAATGATGTGTCTCAGCCTCAACGATGCAGATAAGTTTCGGCTAATCAACATGCCACCACAACTGGTGGAACTTTTCAAGCGTATTTTGCTCTCCCGTTGGTCAAAGGGCATTCAAGCAGAAAAGGAACTGACTTTAAGCTTTGATCGTGTTTGCCAGATAAAGTTGTCCGGCTTGCCTTGGTATGGATCGGATTGGAAAGGAGCGTTAAGGAGTGATACCTTACACGCTCACAGTTTTCTTTGTAATATTATTGAAGAGTTTCGTCAGCGTGGCTGGGCGCTTTTGCTTTGTGCTGATGTGTCAACAAAGTACGTCAGCCATGACGGGCTATATTATCCAGTTGACGTGCATAGCATGTGGTTTGTCTACGACCCTAATGCTTCCGCAGAATCATCAGCTCCGACGTACGGCTTCAACTTTGCTTTAGCTCCAGAACAGAACGGTATTGGTATACCATCACTACCTTATGCATCTGCAAATGCTTCCCAGATGCCTGCATATGGTGTGCAGCCTGCTTTATATCTTCAGCCTGCCGATCTTCCTCCAACTTACGGACAAGCAACCGGCTGAATGCATGTGGCGGAAAACAGTACAAAAGTTGATTAATTTCTAAAATATGTACACGTGTACATGTGTACATTATTATAATTGTAATAGTATAAAACAGTGGAAACAGTACATTTATTTTTTTTACAATCCTAGGTATACGCGAGCCAGGTGCCGTGGGCAAGACAGCAAACGGATGGCGAGATACGGATTCTTTTTCCCACGGCAGCGATCGCTGATTTGATTCTTCTCGATATTTTGACTGTAGGTAGATTAATTTGGTCTGCGTGTGAAATTTAGTTGGTTGGTAGAACAATGAGGCTTAATTATAAGTGCTAGCTATATACTCCGTACTCAGAACGGTCTCGGTAGGAGGCCACGATGTATATAGACGACCTCCTAAAATAATAAACAACTTGTATAATAATAATACGATATGATTAATATACAGTATGTAAAAATATGTAATAATTACAAGATCGACCTTTAAAATGCCGATAGTATCGAACTGTCTCTCAGCCTCATTGTGAATATAATATAAAAACGGTGTGCTTTTTCACCTGCAAGCTCGTCTGTACCACCACCCCTCAGAAAACACTGTAAGGCTGCTATTTTAACATTTTCTGTGCCAGGATCCGTTGCTAAAATTTTTGGGCAGCTACCTAAATCCCCGATGCAGTCATGGTAGTATATAGAGGATATTACACGGTGGTGCGAAGATATGGATTTTATCTTCGAGTGGTGAAAACAATATTTTACGAATGAGCGTAGCGAATGAGTAAAATATCGTTTTCACCACGAGAAGATAAAATTCATATCTTCAAGCCAGCGTGTAATTTTCTTTTTATTATATAGATTCAATGCAAAAAGAGGTAAAGTTCTTAATGACGTCATCGATATCTTCACTAGTGAGGATATGGAAAATACGACACTGCATATTTTCTAATAAAACACTCGTATCTATATAATAATTAGCAATAACAGCTGGGTTACTGTTAGTTCTTGTAACGTTCAACCATAACATGCGACGGCTATAACCGTCTATGGCACCATGTATTGGAAAACCAAACGGATTCAACCACAATTCGGACAAAAATTGAATGTTTCTTCCAAATGACAACCACGCGACGAGAAAAACATGAAGTTGACAGAATTATTACTGAGACACAGCTTGGTGGCCGCGCCTTGTGTGCGCGAGAAAACTGGGGCGAAAGTGAGTTTGTAATTTCATAGATAATGGAAGGGGAGCTGGATAGGAAACTTACGAAACCGGAAACGATGTTTGCACAACTTGCTATGGTAATTATACGCTTATAAGCGGGCAATGCACCTAACCGGTGGTCCCACATGGCTAAAATCAGACACTGCTGAACTTAAGTGATATTACACTTTTGTCTAATTTCAACAATAGGTGCATTGGCTGCTTTAAGTGTGTAATTACCATAGCAAGTTGTGCAAACAACGTTTCCGGTTCTTTAACCTCGTTTGAAGTTTCCTATCCAGTTCCCCGTCCATTATCTATGGTAATTTTGAATTGTGAGTTGGTAATTTTCAATGGACCTTTTCACCAATAGCGGCGCCATATTGAATTCGCAATGCATTGTGGTCTATCCAGGGTAATAAGCTCAATTAAAAAGATGATTGCTTAGTGTTGAGACACAAAGCGATAATTTTTTCTTTATAAACACTTTCGTGGCAACAATATCTAGATATATCGTTGTCATATTGGTAAAAGCAATAATTCTCGTACGTATAAGGATACATTTGTCATGAATCTATTCTTACACGTCCGAGAATTGTTGCTTTTACCAATATGACAATTATTATATTTAGATATTGTTGCCACGAAAGTATTTATAAAGAAAAAATTACCGCATTGCATTGTGTCTCAACACTACGCAATCGCCCTTTTAATTGAGCTTGTTACCCTGGATAGACCATAATGCATTGCGAATTCAAGATGGCGCCGCTATAGGCGAGTTTCAGGGTGTTGCGCGCGCATCATTTTTCAAAAAAACTGGCAAGCTCCACTTAAATTTAACATACTGTTTAAAATAAACAAAGTGTAGATACAGTTTCTGGATATTTAACACTGTTATTCTTCCGGTGTTAGCTCGCTAGCATGTCTGTTTGCCATTGCTTACTTTGTAGGGAGCCCGCCAAGAGCCCACCAATTTCTTTACAAAACGATGCGCACGCAACACCCTGAAACTCGCATATTGGTGAAAAGGTCTATTGTGAGTTGGTAATTTTGAATTGTGAGTTGGTAGTTTTGAATTGTGAGTTGGCACTTTTGAATTGTGAGTTGGTAATTTTGAATTGTGAGTTGGCAATTTTTAGGGATGAGCCGATGAAGAAAAATCAAATTTACCGATCCGATAAATTCCGATACGATTTATGATTTGATCGACCGATTTATCGGCGGTTACCGATATTTGTCAACAGGAATTCCTGACACTTGATTTGCGGCAAAACAATAGCAAAACATAACATTGTATATTCTTTGACAAATATAATGTGATCATTAACCGTCAGTCATCAGCAAGACGGAGTTTAAGTTGAAATATGAAAAATGAAATACGATTGACGAAAGTCGAAAACAAAAAATGTTTCATGCACCTTATCAATTAATTAAATTTGATAGTTTCTTTGTGGAATCACTTAACTTGGCGTTTTTCTTAAAAAAGAAAATGAAATCCACAAGTATAAAATCCAGAATAGTATTCATCGGACCGTCGATATATGTCGATGTAATCGGCCGATAACCGATCAGCCTGAAAGTTGCCGATTATCGGCTTCTACCGATTAATTTCCGATTATCGGCTCATCCCTAGCAATTTTGAATTGTGAATTGTGAGTTGGTAGTTTTGAATTGTGTTTTCAATTTTGATTCTTGTTTACGATTTTGGTTCAGGTCTTTGATTTTATGTGTGTAGTGACACCTATGGGCCACCGTACTTTTTAGGTTAAAATTAAAACTTTATTTTTGTACTACATTTCTGACTCTTACTCCATCGTCAGGTCACAGAATACAGATTAACTTTCTATTCTGTGGTCAGGTACTGCGCGGTGATGGCGGTTAAGATGCATGCGTAGCTATTGCGTACATACACAGCTGACGCTTATTCTTAACAGTTCGAAGTGACGTGATATAGAGAATTAGAATTAATTTGTTAAAAAGAAAGAAAGGAAATTAGGAAATAGAAACGCAACTGAACATTGATTTAAATCCAATAGGCGAGTTTTAGGGTTTTGCGCGCGCATCTTTTTTCAAAATAACTGGCAGGCTCTACTCAAAGTAAACATGCTGTTTAAAATCAACAAAGTATAGATACAGTTCCTGGATGTTTAACACTGTTATTTTGCTGAGTGACCCCATTAGTATCACCAAAATAATAGTTGAGCGGACACAAAGCCCGAGATCATTTAAGATTCCGCGTAGTAAGTCGTATTGTCTCGCAATACCGGAAATGGCATCTCGTGCAGAAGCCATTTTTTAAATTTTTAGTGGGCATGGCATCGGGCGAAAGATGTGCAACTACTGATGGCATATTGCGCCATTTAACGCCATCTGGTAAGATCCCTTTGGCACCGGGCTTTAGATTTGACGGTCAAAGATGTATGTCAGTCAAACCATGCATGTATGGATACTTGTAGTAAAAAGACTTGATAGGAAACTTTGATGGCGTCAGCATAACTACCTTGTTGAAATTAACAAGTTTAAAAATCAGCTTAAAATGATACTGAATTACTGATTGAACTGCCTGTATATATACGACAAAGCCACATTGCGATAAAATGCCCGTCTATTATTACTCATTTTTAAAGAAAATATCAAGGTTTACTAAGCGAAATATTATGCATCGCAAATTCGAAGCCAAAGTACTATTTTGCGACGCCATCATTTTCTTCACATGCATGGCAGAAAACATCAAAACAAAGATTAACAACGTTTATCTCGAATGCGCTCGTTTGTGACTTAGGCAGGTTTGTAAAAGGCGATCTGAAATGTCTTCGAATTCTTCTTGTTCTGACATTCAGATAAGTTTCAGTTGACAATGTCAACTGAAACTTATCTGAATGTCAGAACAAGAAGAATTCGAAGAGAATTTTACTTAAAACCTGAGTAAAACAATCAAAATCACGACGTCATTCGTGACATCACAATTTTCAAATAAGTTTCAGCCATTTTGCAAACTAAAGAAAGCCCGTTTACACGTGGGATTTTTGCTGCGATAAATATTGCTAGCTTCTGGTTTAGATGCATGTTAAGCAATTACGAACGAGGAAGACGAAACCAATGTTAAAGTTTAAAAAACATGTCATTTTAACAATGACTCCTTTGCGTAAGAACACCTATCTGTCTGAGGTGAAGGATTTTGGTCAATAATAACGATAAATTGGCCCCCAGGTGAAGGATCTGGCTTTGCAAAAATGCCAGTTCTGTCCGGTAGAACTTAACATCATGAATGATTTCTTCCTCTGTGGTTGCAGTGTTGTGGATAATAGACCTTTCCGCATGGATTACGTGACTTTCTTTTAAACAATTCTGATTGGCTAATGTTCAATGTTTGTCCGAAGTTTTGCGAGAGTCAATCAAATCACTCAACGCGTTGTCCACGCGACACTTCATGCGGAAAGATCATTACGTATAGGATATAAACCGAGAACGGAGGCATTTGCGTGCTCTAAATGTTGTGCTAGCAATTTGCTGTGGATATAATTGCAGTTGATAAGATTAAACTGTACTATTATATGTATTTTTTTGTGAATTTGTTATGATTCCTTTGGCTTGGTTTGTTCAGTGGCGTAGCCAATTGCGGGCCAGGCAGGGCTCAAGCACGGCCAATCCGCGTCAAAGACGTCATTCATTATTCTACTAATTTCCAACGCTAGTCCGTGTCCTGGCCACGCGTTTTCCATGCGTTATTTGTGTACTCAAATCTAAAGAATCTAAAGACTCTATACCGCACGCTTTTCACTAACATACTTGTATGCACAATGAACACATAATCAAACTAACAAAAATCTTTACCGCAATCCTCCAAAAAATAATGTAAATATTTAATTTTCGTATTTTACAATCCTCAGAATTCTACAAATTCTTTCCCTAAAGTGCAGGAAATGGCATTTCAAAACCCCTAAATTTCAAGAATTTTCCGGGTCATGTTACCCCCTTCTTTAGAAATATCACTTCGTGCCGGGTTACTAGTACTTTATATATAGTGCCAGGGAAGCATATATATAGTCCCGGGGAACTATTATATAATAGTCCCACTCCTAGGGACTGAAGATACAGTCCCGGCGACCAGCCGACCAATGCAAATCAGCTAATCAGTACATATTAACCCCAATCTCGCTCCCAGAGCCCACGTTCCCCTTACCCAGCGGGCGGGAAACGAGAGGCTCTTGGGATAATCCGTTCACCATCACAGGATTCTTGTTATCCGGAAGAAGAGTTATATAGAGTTCACTTTGTTCATCAGTCAATGAAATACCGATGTGAAACGGATTATCCCAGAGTCTCTCGTTTCCACCTGGGAATCAACGTGGGCTCTGGGAACGAAATTGATATCAACCCCAATTTTCCCAGGTTTCTTCGTTGGATAAAAACCCCAAAAGAACAAAGAAAACCGACTCAATTGTGTTGTAAGTGGTTAAAGTGACTCTTGAGACATAACGTTAAAACGAATAAAGACACTTTTTTTTCTTTTATGAGTGCATTCCAAGTGCTGACATTGAAATATAAGGATCTGCTTCAAAGATTACTTGAAGTGGAACACTGCACGTTAATAAAAGAGTCCAGAAATCTAATAAAGATTGTAATACATTTATAGATAATTCAAAAACTCATTAATAATTCATGAGGAAAACACAAAAGAAAATCATGTCTTTATATGTGATAAAGATACCTCTTGATTTACATAAACGTTAGCTTTAATTTTCTTGGCTTAGACAAGATTATTTTTCAAACTTACTACGCCAATGAACTTACCAAGTGGTTCGTTTTTGAAGCCGTTCAATAAACTCGCAGTTCGTGTTTTATCAGATAGAAAAACACTTGGCTTCGCCTCGTGTCTTTATATCTGATAAAACACTCCTGCTCGTTTATTAAACAGTACTTTAAAAAATCGTTTTTTATATTTTATATTTTATATAGCGGAATTTAGTTATTTGGAAGAGAAGAAGACAGAAGAATACCGCTTGGACTTGAAAGCATAACCCAGCTAACCGCGGGCTCGGTATCAATTAATGTACATGTACATGTACATGTATATGTACATGTACATGTACATGTACATGTACAAGTACAAGTACAAGTATATCGTGACTAATGAAGGTCGAAGGACGTTTGTTTACCCCCCTGGTGGTTCTAGCTGGAAAAAGGTGGATTAAACATGCAATTAAACTTTACAGATAAGACGTGAGAATGAAAAATCTTATTATCAAATAGTTAGTGCGAAATGATTCAAGTAGCTCGTGAAATTGCTTCTTGTCAGTCTGGTAGTCCATATGGCATGACACTGATGACCTGATGACACACTAACACTTTATATAGTATGAAGTATAGTAGTTGATGATTCGGAATAAGAAAATGCAGATCACGCAAATCTGGTTTTATATATGTCTGTTATGAGGCATGACGATCAGATTTCCAGTTTATTTGGGTCATCACCTAACCTATGCTAAGAAGACTTCTGATTGGTTTAGATAACGTAACCCAACCCTAATCAGTAAGGAGTGTGGGAACGAATTGATAATGGACAATGCGATTGGTTACTTATAGCCAATCAGAAAACTCGTTCATATTAGGTAGGTCTTTACTGGTTTATTTGCTACATGTTTGTTTGCTCACGTATCACAGTTAGATTTAAAGTAACAATTAAATAATAAACGTGGTGTTACCGCAAATTATTATATGGCACAGGTCACTTTCGATAAAATCGTTCGCTGATGTGAAAAACGATAGAAATAACTGAGACACATGACTAACATTTTAAAAGTAACTATTAGTCTTCAGCTGTGAAATAAACAGCAGAAAATAACCTTAGTTCCGCAATAATTATAAAGTAGTTAGTTTTGATCTGACATGCTTTAAACTTTTTATATTCTGACTGTATTTTCCAATGGTTATTTTCCAATCTCAACGTTATAATCTATTATTTGAGTTTTGTAGAAAATGTAACACATTGCTTCAACTGATTATTTATTATTGTGTCAACAAATTAATATTTCTGCCATCTCTTCTAATCTTCTCACCAATGCATTATGTACACAATTTTTGGAATCTTGATTTCCTTCGGCTTAATTGGGTCAGTTTCTCATCTATAAGCACGTGTCTGGACGCTTTGAACCGATATAGCGTTACCACCACACATGCTGGTATAGGACATGATCAAAAAATTAATTCTGCTTCGTCAATATCCACTCAAAGGCTTATTGCATCTTTTTCTTCATATAAAGAGGATTTCAAGCCCGAACTCCCGAAGGCATATATGTGAGACGATTAAGGCACTAGAGCGAAAGTATCCGGATTCACATTGTTTTTCATCCTCATGGGAATAAAAAACAATGTGAATCAGGATACTTTTGCTCTAGTGTAAACGGGGTCTAAGTATTGAAGCGGTTGTCGAAATTAGAGACTGTCAAAACTTATTTTAGATCCAATTTTTTCGTGTCTCAATGTATTTTTGCATTTAGAGATGCTCTCTATTTTCTGCTTGCATTGGGTTCTAAAAAGTATTTTTGTGTTACATATATCAATACCTATTCGCGATCTTCTGTACTTACCTAGAAACCCAGTCTAAACCAGAGACCTAATTAATTCAAGTGGGCAGGGCTTAGAAGATGAGGGTAATTGAGGGGAAAACAATACATATGTTAATTAAAATGTCAATACTGTATTTAGAAATGCTTTCTAAATACAGTAAACTGTATTTAGAAAACATTTCTAAATACAGTACGCTGTATTTACTGGAAATCATTCCCCAGTACAGTTTTCTGTCGCTATAGAAACCAGTTCCAAATACAACAGATTCTTTTACATAACATCGCTTCACAATATAAGCGACGACATGCGATACATATATTACAAGTAAAATAGACTAACAAGAAACCAAACTTACGTTGGTGGCTTGGTGCAATTTAAGTTATTCGACGACAGACAGAAACCTGTGAAAAGCGCTAAAACAGTGATGTTGCTTGCAGACTGAAGTAATGAAGTTTAAACGTCCTATACCCTTCAAATATTATATAGATATAAAAGTATACAAGACAGTCACCTCACGCTTTGTTTTCTCCGGTATCGACCATTAACATCTTCTGTCTTCTTTAGTTTGTAAAGTTCTACGTTATTCCAATTGTCATATATCTATATTTTCTCTGCCCAATATCAGTCCTGGCTAAATTGATCCTGCTGTTCAACATAATCTAATGTATATATATCATCCAATAAATCCAACGTCTTGCGAACCAAAACTCCTGGCTGTTCTGCATGTACAGTATGTAGCTAAGAATTTCTAAATTTGTAAAGTGGTTGTGAAAAGTACAGTTTCCAAAATATATATATGTTATTTACCGGCTGGGAGGTCCGTATAGAGAAATATTTCCCGAGGTCTCAAAAACTGCCCGAGGCCGCAGGCCGAGGGTCGTTTTTGAGACCGAGGGAAATATTTCTCTATACGGACCGACCAAAACGGTAAATAACATATTTATTTTTTTTATTAATCGTACGATCTATAATTTACATAATTAAGTAAATTAACATAATTAATTGCGTAATCGACGTGACATTCACGTGATATTCAAAAGTCCAAAGTTTATCGTTCGACAGTAAACAACTGCCGACATGCAGTCTGACAGGGAAGCTTGGAACGTCTTTTGTGATAAAAAAACAGTCAAAACTTGAAGATCCAGTGCTTTTAAAGTTTAGTTGATAAAGATTCTTCGCCTTCTTCGTCGCTTGCTCGTTTTTAGCTGTTCGTTTGAAAAATCGTTTTCAATACTCGGCTGACTGCATGGAAATTGAAAGGAGTGGGTCGTTCGAGTTTGAAGACGAAAATGCTTGTAGGAAGCCATTTGAAACTTTTTTCAAAGACATGACACGATACGAGGTTGGCATGTGGAAAATATTTGACTAAAGGGTAAAGACTTGTAGCGGTTTTGTTGTTGGACAACAGAAGAATGACAGTTTAGTATCAAAAGGTTTCAGCTTTTCTGTCCTCTCGTGGTATGTTTTTTTAATATATACTTCTATATAGTTTCATTTAGTGATTCAAAATACTGTGTTCACAAGTTTATGTATGTTTTGCCTATTGTTTTAAACTGTTTTCATACGTCGTTGAGCAATAATACTTTAAAACTTTATAAATGTCGCTGGCTGAAATTTTGCTTTTTCACGGCATTCTCGCTTTCTTTTAAAATTCGCTGTTTTCACACGAAGTTGTCAAAGCGATTTGGATAATAAAACTCATTTGTATCCCCGTAGCTCTCTGTTGAATATATTTTTTTCTGTGGCAAGCGAAATAGTTATGAAAATCGATCAATTTTACGGCCTATAAAACACATTAAAAAATTATCTCGAGCGGTCCGTACGGGCTCATACGGACCGCTCGTTAACCAATCAGAAAGCAGGATTTGGTAGGATACGGACCGAAAAAAAATAAAAAAGAATATTTTAGTAGACAATGCGAAATTTATACTATTTATAATTATATATAGTGATACCTTTACCAGCTGTGGTTATATCTCACCAAAAATTTACATAATGCGCTAGTAGATTTTGTAAAAAAATGCATTGACACAGTCTTGGTTCGACTGCACTTGTTACGCTTTAATATTGAAAAGTATATATTAGAATGCAGTTTAAAATATATGACGTTTTTGGGAGAGGAAAAATATTTTCAATTATCAGCTCAGAAACTAGGAATGAGACACAAATCTACAAAATTGCAAAATGTTAAATAAAAAAAAATCATAGCTTTCTTGATCGTGCCAGATTTTAAAGAAATCATGTAGAGCTAAAACTAAAGTGTCCACTTTACACGTGCGTTTGATGAGATAAATATTGCCAACTTCTGGTTTAGGTTTTGTGTGACAATTATAATTACAATACCAAGAGCAGACTGAGAAGTGGGCGGAAGATGAAACCCCTGTACAATCATCTGACTGATTTTCTACTTAACATACATCTAAATCAGAAGTTAAACTAAAACTAAGTTGGCGATTATATTTCTGACTAGAAGTTACTATCGCAAGTGAAGTGCTGCCTCAAATGGGACAACAACCTTTAGCCTAATCCGCCACAGGCAACTCTGTGCCATTTATCACTCTTTAGAGTTGATATAAGTCGCAAAATTCTAACTGAAGAAGGGATTATTGTAAAGACCTGGCATCTTCTATCTGATTTGGCATCATGTAAAGATAACAAACAGCTTTATATATTCACATGTTGTTATACAGTAGCTACCGAAAATGTTGGCGCCGCGGCGATGCATTTACTCCTACAATGCTTTGCAACCTCAAATCATCTCAAACAACTGTTTTGTTTATCATGCTACATGGATTAATTATAAGTAAGCAAGAACCTCATTCTACCAAAGCTGATCTTTTTAAAGCTATATCTTATAAATACATTTACTATATATGCACAAAAATTGTGCAGCGGGTTATACAAGTCGCCATCGTTTGTTTTCGGTATATTCAATTTATATTGGATTTCAGAAACGTCATTTGGAAACGAGATATGAATATTCGTGTATTCTGAATGTTTCGTTCGTAAAATTACTATATCGTAGTATACTATAGTAGAGTATTAGCATTGTGTTTGTGCGCTTGTGTTCAGTGTTCTTTAATAACGTCCTGAACATGTCAACCTGGTCTTGGGCATCCTGAAATGCCGATAAAGATTAAAATTCCTGTGGAATTTCTTTCATGCAAATTGAGAGATATCTTCGCCAAACGTAATTGCAAAAACTTTTCTCGAATGTATTAACTACTCGTTCATCAGCGTTGCTTGAAAATTGGGTTCAATTTTGTCATTATAATGAAACTTGAGTTAATCTTATAATGAAACGTTAATTAATCGATAAAAAAGAAGACCCAATTATTTCCCCCATGCAGAGCCATAATCGGTGCATATTAAAATCTTATTATCGTGGTCGAACGATCGAGGCTTTGTTATCTTCGATAGCTGGTCAATCAAGATATATTTCGATCTGAAAGCGTCGTGGCTCTTCTATAACATTAAAAGGTAATGTTTCTTAAAGTGTTCTTCTGTTGTTATTCTTCTAGAAGCAACTATGGGATAAAAGTTTGTCAGAATATTACAGTGTACTTATAAATTGTTAAATTAATCTAGCCATGCATTCTGGTTGATAGTTAGCGCATGTCAAAGCAATTCAAGTTAAGTTGACACTTCGAAAATGATCGCAATTAAGTACTGAGAGTGCATATAAGACCAGATATAAGATAAGTTTCGAAATTGTGACTATAATCGTACAATATATATACTAGCTGATCACTGACATAAACCAAAAAAAAATATTGTCGCACAACTACAAATCTGGACTAAGGCACTATCTTTCTTCATGCCGCCTGTTGATAGATTTGCTGCAGAAACAAAAATATCGGGATAGGTATCCAACTACGATACAATTACGGTTTTACAATTTACAGAGTCTAGAAAATGCCAAATAAGTTGTCTTTGAGGAGGTATATAGTAACTGTAGCTGGTTATACATCTAGATTACAACAAGTGGAACTCCTGGCAAACTGTATTATACTTGAATTGTACAAGTTAAAGGCCCACAGTAAATGGTAGTAATTAACTGTTGTGGTTACCCTGCCTATATACTTTCATATCATTGTTGATATATATATATATATTTTTTTCTCTGTAAGTTGTAGGCAAAGTTTAATAAAATAAAATAAATAAAATAAAAATAAAGTATAACAAAATTTATGTAAAATGTTGAATGGGGGTCATATGTAAACTATGGTATGATTTATTATTGGATAGGCATGCATTTTTTTAGTTTTCTATATTATTTGGTGGTAAAGCAAACAAATTGTTAGTGTTTAAATTTTAAAAGGAAACAATACTGCCATGCCAGTCATGATTTAAGACATTATATTATATCAATAATAATATCATGAAAATTTCCAGAGCAGAATGTCTGAAATGAACACTTCATTATCTATTTCGTGCTTAGTGTTATCGCAAAATCCAGACAGTAAATAAAAAAGGGTGGATAGTTTTAAGAGGGGCTTAACTGTCTAGTATCAATCAAACATCTGTATGTGTTGAAAACTGGCTCAGTTCCCGTCTGACAACAAGAACCGAAACAAACATGCTATATTCTAATAATTTTCTACTTGAACCACGAAATAATTCTGAAAATGGCGTAAGCAAACGAGTAAAAGCTTAAGGCTGTTAAATATATATTTCTTTATATCAACATGGACGCATCTTAAATAAGGATATGTTTGCACCTTTCTGTTGTTTTTTTATAATCTTATTAACTGAACAAACATTAATCAACTCCCTCGAGCGTCACACGCGAGGTATAGCGGTGTGACGACAGTTGTAAAATGAATTAAATTAAGCCACAGCCATAAAAGAAGGACAAGGATTAACACTAGAAATTACTATCGCAAGTGAAGTGCTGCCTCAAATGCAACCTTGCCTCAAATGGGACAAAAACCTTTAGCCTACTCCACAAGCAAATCTGTGCAGTCTGTGTCAAACCCCCTTGCCCACTCTACCCAAGATTGCCCACTCCACCCAAGATTGCCCACTCCACTCAAGATTACCCTCTCCACCCAAGATTACCCACTCCACCCAAGATTGCCCACTCCACCCAGAATTTCCCCCTCCAACCAAGATTGCCTAATCCACCCGAGTTAGCACTTTTTAATCTAAATTCACCAGACCTAAATAAAAAGGTCACTCTATTCGGCCGTCTCTCATTATTCATTTAGTACGCACGTGGAATAACGAAGCGCGCTGTTACAATTTATAGAGAAAAACTCAAACAAGCCAAAATTCAATCTCGATGAACATTTAATGAACATTTCTAATTTCTATTGTTGCATTCCAAATTAAATTATAAACGACATGAATGCTGACGTCATTTGTGCGCTTTGTACTATTTTCAGATCAATTTGCACTCTCGCATTAAACTCATGCCTCTCTGAAGGTTTCTTTCAGTACCGGAGGTGAATAAGATCGAATGGTATTAGCCAGAATACTGAACATCTAAACATAATTCGGGGAGGAAAAAGTTAAGCCGATTTTTTATTTGCTAATAAAATTCGCACAAATAAAATTTTCTGCTGTAATAAATGTTATATGGTTTTCTAATTTTTCCACTCGAAAGCTGCTGGATTTCTACTATCTGCGCGTAGCCGTGGAATGTCGTGCGCTTCACTTTTTCTTTGTGGAAAACTATTCAATTTGTACAATAGAAAAGTCGAGCGCGTGACGTTTTACGTCTATAGTGGAAATCCATGAAATTATTTACTTGCAAGTGGGAATTTACTGACCAATGGTAATCCTGAACTTCGACAGCAGGCGGTTCAAACTGCATGGGCAGAAAAATATGTTGATCATATACAGTCTATACAATCGTGGTGTTTTGGGCACTTTTACTGGTAATTTTTGTAATTATTATTGAAACATCGTTGGCGTTTATAGATTGTTTGTGTTGGCAAATAATTTTATTGCCTACCTCTTTGAGAGAGAGGCAGAAAGAGCCAAGAGGTCAATGGTTTTTCCAAGCTCCGAATAAACCAGACTGTAAAGTTGGCCAACTGTGCGGAGAATTTTCGATCGTCATTGCCGTTTTTGCGCGGACAGATCGCCAAAATTGCGTAAAATGCGCAGGAAAATGGCAAAAAATGCGCGGATTTCGCCAAATTTGCGACGAATTGCGCGGAGAATATATTCCCATATTCCCCACGCAGGCCAAACTTTACAGTCTGGCGAATAAGTGGTTTGACCTAAAAGTTAGTCAGTTTGACAGATAGTGGCTTAAGATGATTGCCTTTGGGCCATGAATAGGCTAATATGATTATGTGACAATGTTACGGTTAATTTCTTAGTCGTCCTATTTCACAATGAAGTCCTATTTCAGCTTATTTCAAACTACTTATGTAAACTTGCGGTTACCATAACTATAAGGTTTCAAATTATCCTAAATCCCCTCTTCATCTGCTGTTTGCATCAGGTTATGTAAACACGATGTTATACAAACGACCGTCATCTATATAAGACTATATGTCTGCAATTGCTCGTAAATAATTTTAGAAAATGAACCAATTTGATAGACATAGACATTAGTGCATGGTGAGGGGCGCGGCATCACACCTTTCCAAAAACAACTGAAAAAATAATTTGTAGTCGAATTATAATCAAGAAATATTCTGGGTGGTAAGCTGGAAAACCTGGAATTTGGAATCTGCCGCAAACGTCGAGAGTGAATAATAATAATAATAATAATAATAATAATAATAATAATAATAATAATAATAATAATAATAATAATAATAATAATAATAATCGTAATCGTAATCGTAATCGTAATCGTAATCGTAATCGTAATCGTAATCGTAATCGTAATCGTAATCGTAATCGTAATCGTAATCGTAATCGTAATCGTAATCGTAATCGTAATCGTAATCGTAATCGTAATCGTAATCGTAATCGTAATCGTAATCATAATAATAATAATAATAATAACTTTAAAAATATATTTATTATTATCCCATGACATTGTTCTAAGAGACGCGTTAAATCCTTTACCCAACTGTCTTAAACGACGTCAAGTGGCCAGGGCTTGGAAGAGAGGGAAATGATGGGGTAAAAAAATTAAAGAAATTTTTATTTTTAAAGCTGTCAGGGAAAGGAAATGCAGCAGACAAAGTCTGTCATCACAAATGACGAATCGCGTAGGACTTCGTTTGCTCTTGAGCCGGAGTGTTCAAATTTGAAAACATAGATTTAACTTTTTCAAATTAGTCCTCGAGCCGGAATGCATATAATATTAGTGGTTGAAAATCCTTCCATATATCTACAATCTCACGAACTGTTGAGAAAACATCAGCAAAGTGCTATGGCAAATCAATCGCAGATTTAATGTTTTTATGTTTAGACCAAATAGCTTAGTTTTCTTAAAAAAAGCGAAATACCGAACATGTCCAACACGAACTAGAGATTCTTGTTGAACGTCCCCGGTTCTTAGGTATCGGTCAGCGGCCATAAATGCCGCCATTTTGAAAACGATTTTGAGGACACTTTTCCTAACCAGTGAACTCTATATATACCGGAATATTGTAAGGTAGGATATACTGCCGAAACAGAGAACGTAGGAGTCTAACGTTTCGAGCGAAGGCCCTTCGTCAGAGAGAAACGTAAAGAGTGTAAACAAACAACGAGCTTATATACGAAACTTACATACCTGGAAGGCTGACTCCCAATCAAAAAGTGAGGCAAAACATGGTGGCAATGGGGAATTTTTGGATGTCAGTTCTAGGCCCCTACGGATATCTATTGGATATCTTGGTCTTTTTTCGCGAGTCGCGACCGAACCACTCATTTACTTTACGGGGAACTGCGTATGTTGACCGTTGGCACAAATTGAAATGGAATATAGAATTTCGACATAAATGTTCTTAACTTGCTTCTGCTTAATTTCTATTTGTTGATCAGCTTGTATCTTTCTCACTTCCGACTCGAGTTTCAACTATTCAACTGGTGTGCAGCCGCCATGTTGCATGGTTGACGCTTTCAAAAGATTTTCATCATCTGCAATTATAATATCATCCAACATGGCGAAAATATCTTTGTCCTTCGAATCTCAAGGGATTGGTTGCACACCACCTATATTAAGACGAGAATGTTTACTTCTGGTTAAATATAACCTCTTTATACTAAAAATAAGGAAAGGCTGGCAACTTTCACTAAAGAATATTTTAGACGACGCTCATTTAGTAGTATATTCGTAAAGAACTCGGCTTTTGGTTCATTGCTCTTTCATCTTCTTTGCAGCTCGACTGAAACGTAACGATTGTATGCAAACCGGCTTTCACCGTATGCGTATATATACGAACGGCCAGTGTCACCTCAGTTTGTAGGAACGTTTCTCGAGCTGCGAAGATGAACGTTAGTGTCGAAAGAGCAATGAACTGAAAGCCAAGTTCTTGACGAATGTAATGATGACAATTTTAGCGAGATCGAGTGGTTTTTGTGGATTTTATGGAGCTTCAAGTGAGGGCCGTCTGAAATATTTCTATGTCTAAATTTGAATATTCTCTGTGAGTCTAAATTTATTTTGAATTTCTATACCCCGGTCCCAGAGGATTTCTCTTGTAAGAACAGAACTCAGCTCTCAAACTTTTGTTCTATCTTTTTGTTCGTCTTTATGCAGATTTGTGCACGGTGCACGGTCACTGAACCGTCAACTTATTGTATGTTAGTATAATGAAAGAATTATCCAATTTCATGCAATCACTTAACCATACCATTTAAACATTAATAACCTGAAACAAAGGATGTGTACGGTGTAAGGTACGATTCAACATAAACCACAGCTCATTTGTTAACCTCTTTGAAGTTTGCCGAGTTTCCAGACCATAACTCTATTGACCATGCGTAGTCGCAGTTCATAGGCTGCGTCGTCGAGCTTTTCCCGCCGTAGGTCTTAGGTCCCTACAAAAGATTTAATTCCGCTCGGGCGTCTATTATCTTCCCTTCTCCTTCCTTAAAATTATTTTTCTCTTCTGACCACCCTTTCTCCTCTTTCGTCTTACTGAATTCACATTAGTACAGTTATACCGAACATATAAGGTGCTATAAAATTAATGACGAATTTGTAATGTTTAAAAAACTTTCAATTAGCTGTTTTCTGCTCTCAACGTAGCAGCACGCTTCTTCGAAATTACTTAAGTGTTTTGTATATAAAACCAATTTTTTTAAAAATATCTGTTTATGAATATATTTTGCTTGATGTCTGATTACGATAATTTAAATTTGAATGACTTGAGTTGCCGCTGCTGCTTATTTTTTTCCAGAGAGAGACTCGGAGCAAGTCTAAACTTTACATAGCATGCATGCATGCATACATACATGCAAGACAATTAGTTGCTGTTTAGCTTCGCTAACTGCATGCTTTGTCACAAATCTGCCTTTATAGATTTGTTGCTTTAACAAATGTGCTAGCACAACGATAATTTACCTACTGTAAATTGCCACCAACGAATGTTTATAAAAAATTTTACCGCACTGTATACTATCCCACTGACACACTGGGTTAAAAATTAAACTAGTTAATAAATTAGTTAATAATATAGATGAACCGCCGAACTGTATAGCCTATAGGGTTTACAATTTTTATGATACAAATGCATGTAATTAATAACCATCGGTTTACCGACTATTATAGAGATTTAAGTTATTTCAGCTGAGTAAATCGGCGGAAAATATTCGATTTATATCTGAACTACTAATTATGCAGCTATATTTATGAATTGTTAATGAGTATTATAATTTCAAACAAAGATCCACTCTCCCCGCAGAGGTTTCCGTGAGGATTCTGTGACAGCGGTACGTTTCTTCCTCAGACCCCGTTTACACGATGCCGCGGTACAATTTGAAAACGGAACAAAATCATGCTGGTATGCAAATACAGCATATAACATTTCATGTTATTTTTGTGCCGGTATCGTGTAAACGCAAGGCCTAAACGGCATGATTTTGTTCCATTTTCAAATTGTACCGGCATCGTGTAAACGGGGTCTCAGCCTCAGAAACCTCTGCGGAGGAGAGAGGGTCCCCACCACAACATAAACACCTAATAGAATAAATATATATATAGTCAAACGTCAGCTGCGTTTTCCATCGTTCTCGTAGCTTTGAGACCGTCAGGCAACAGTATATATAGTTGAAAACAGATCTAAAATTAATCAGAGACGGCGAATTTTCATTCCTACAACCTACATAAATATATAGGTATGTACCTATTTACAAAGTATGGAATATCTATTTGATTGTCTTCTTTATGTGGCTATATAGTATATGGTTTTAATCTAAAGAAATGAGTGAATTTAGACAAATAATGATAAAGCTATACTAAAAACTTATACTCCATTTTCGTCAAAGTCTAAATTAAAGTAATAATGCTTGCGTGGTTTTCTTAGCTTCTTAGCTTCTTAGTATGCAATTACTTAATATATAAACCTTTGGTATAATAAACTGATATTCATATATATGTGAAATGGCAAGTTCATATATAAACTTTTAAATTTGATGTACGAAATTTCCATATCGCATGTGAAATCAATAATTTCATATATGAAATTTCTATATATGAAAATCAAATCATATATGAGATTTTCAATTCCCTATATGTAATTGCCATTTCATATGTGAAATTAATGATTTTACATATGAATTTTCCATATATGAAAATTAGATCCTATTTAATTCATATATCAAATCTTCAATTCATATAGTATAAAATTTTAATGTCGTCCTATGAAGCTTGATGACCCCCCCCCCTGACAAATTTTAGGTCTTTCTTAGCCCACCTTAAGAGAAATTGGGAGGGGGGTTGACTTAGCCCCCTTACTAGAAATATTCCGCTTCCCCCCTCCCCTGTTCCGTCGTCCTTGCATGACATAACTCAAACTAAAAACCGAATAAATGACTGCACGCATAAAAGATAAAGGATAAAGGTAAAGGACTGGGTGGCTAATCATACTATCTTGCAGCCAGCGGCTGAATTGCGAAGGACGCAGATCAACGTGGCCGTGTCGAGGCATATCAAAGGCGCTCGAAGCAGCCGCCAACGACACAGTTCAGACCACGGATCACAGTTAAGATGTTAGGTGTTGATTTTATGGAGGGAGGAAAACTGGAGAACCCGGCGAAAAACCCTCGAAGCACAGGAGAGCTCAACTACAACTCTACTCACGGGGTCTACTCACCGACAACGTTACGGGGTCATTCCCAAGCGGTCACCCATTACTAACCCCGTCTAACCGGGCTTAACTTTTTGGTGAGAGGCAGCGCGCTAACAGCGCACACGCCACCCGTGCTCCCCTCGGGTGGAGAACACAGGCTATATAATACTATAGGTTATTTCCTTTGTAAATTATATGTTGTTTATTCTTTACCAATTCATTATAATATTATTGACTTCAGATTTGACGACAAATGTTTTAATTCAGTAGACATGTTTTGTAAACTAAATTTATTGTATATATCTGAAGATTATTGTAACTTTGATGCTCGTTATGAGGACTTAGAACATATTGTAATATTTTTGTAACTGTCCAAATATAAAAAATTGAGGTACTCGAATTGTGACTAGCAGTTGCTTTCTGGGATTTTATAAATAAAATACAACTAAGGGTTAACACTTAATGATATACAAACGTTTCATATTTTGCATATCATGCATAAAAAATAACTACCTGCCGTTCTATTTTAGTCATTAATAATTACAAGACAAGAATAACATTGTGATAACTGATCTGCAGTCACTGAAATATTTTCCTTTTTAAAAATATTCAACTGTTAAGATTTAAAAAGTTTAATCAGTATGCTAGTAAGTATTGTTGCATTTCTATTGATACTTAAGTTTCAACTATATATATACAGAGGCAAACTGTTGTTATAGTTACAAGTAAGAAACAAAGGAAAAACCATCTGTGTTTTGTTCCGCAAAATGGCTGTAATTGCTTAGTGATAAACATTTAATAAGAAGATGACAAATGCAAAAGAGAACTTAATATTATGCAACTTCATGCGTCGTTTTAATGCTGTATCTGAAGGTAATCTCTAAAATATTTTCGTTTTTAATTACAATACGATCGATACAACACATTTTTATTCAAGCACAATGAGAATCAAAAGCTTGCCACTTGTGGGGTCGTGTGTTGAAGTCTATCCAAATCACATTAAACTATATAATATCAATACATATAAATTAAGAAAATATTAACATATTTCCAATAATGCATGGAGCTACATCTTAATCTGAAAGTTAAAACATCTTTGATGCCTAAGTGAATTTTGTAGGCCTACTGCATGATTTTGCGTCAACGTTTTTGCACCGTTAGAAGCCTTTAGATGATGTTTCATCCTCTTTCCAAATTTTGTAACATTTCACATTTGTCTATCATCGAGGTCTGCGGGTATATACTACATTCCAGATAGCGGAACCCCAATATATATAAGTAGCAAGGGATTGAATTCTTTATAGAATAGATACTGGAGCGCATGGAACAGGTGCTTTGCCTAAATTGCGAAAACTGTACTTATTTTTGGATTTTGTTATCGTAATAAACCTGTCAGACTGTAATATTGTTATATATATTATAAGATAATTGCGCCAATTTTATCCAGCTAAATTTCAGATTTTCTTCTTAAATTTTTGAATGGATCGTATTTAGTCTGTTGTAAAATATTGCGGTATATCAGGACCGTAACAAGATGAAACCATTTTGGGGCCCACTGTGACGCACTGACTAGGGGGGGGGGGGCATGCCTCCGGAAATTTTTGGAATATAGGGTCTCTGAAATAGGATTTCCTGGCTTTTGAGAGTAATTTCCAGTATGTTTAAGCCGATAAAAATTGATCTTTAATAGGTATTAGGATTTTATGTTCTTTATCGTTAAGAGACTTCTAACAACAACAATAAGAATAATTTTATTTATCTATAATTGTGCTACTTTTCACTTAGCTTTCTGTGGGGCAATCCATGCGCATCAGTGGCCATTAGTTGAATGACCTTGCGGATAACGCTACAGTGCTATACAAGAGAATTCACAAGGAACACCGGAAACGATCGCTGATCAGTTGAGCCAGAACAAATTATTGGGGGGGGGGGGGGGGCGGCATATCGCGTGAAAGACTGGATCGATATAACGCTGGAGGCTTTACAGTACCTATATTACATTGTTCCCTGCATGCTTATGTAACAAAAGGTCTGCTATGCGTACATGTATCTGCGCCAAACCCACCACTGTGAGAATCACTTGTCAAGATCTTGTAAGATCTTGTGCGATCTTGGAAAATCTTGTAAGATCTTAAGAAAAATCTTATAAGATTTTTACACGTAGATCTTATAAGATTTTAGCGAGATCTTATAAGATAATTAATAACCAGAGAAAGTACACGTTCTCTGACCAAAATAATTTTTTATCATGACTCACAAAAACTGTAGTAGATCACACTGAAAAGTTTACTATAAGTCACGTTAAAAATACTTACCAGTTTTATCAGCAATATCCCCTGTCTCCGAAATGTTTTAGTGCAAAGCTTTGTCGGAAATATAGAATTTAAACTCACTGTTAACATACTCTCTTACCTAAAATATGTCTTTCCCCCTCCCCCCAACACCTTTAATAATGGCTAACTGCATGAAGATATATCCCAAGATATATCCCAACACGGCTGTTGAGCCGGACACCGCGGGTCTAAAGTATACTGTATACCCCTGAATCATCTGTAGGTTTGTGCCATTTTGGAAACTTATACCGTTAGATAGAGCGTTAATTCTGTATAACAAATGTGAATTGGAAAAAATCGTAGAATATCAATGGAGAAAATTCTATTTGAACTGAGATGAGCTGGCAATTATCGGGTCAAACGTAATCACATTTAAAGTATCCCTGAATCGTCTGTAGGTTTGTGCCACTCAAGAAACTTGTACAGTTAGATAGAGCTTTAAATACTCTACAACATATATGTGAATTAGAAAAAACTCGTATAGAATAGAACCCTGAGAAATCATAGTGTTTTAGTCAAAAACTTTGTCGTAAATATAGAATTTAACGGCTAACAGCCGTATTGGGATATACCTTCACTGCAGTTGAGCCACCAAATACCGTGTATTTTAAAGTATACCCTTGAATTGTCTGTAGGTTTGTACCATTCACGAAACTTCTACTGGTAGATAGAGCGTTAACTTCTGTACAACATATGTGAAACATGGCATAGAATAGCAACGGAGAAAAGGCTATTTGAACTGACATGAGCGCAAATATCAAATTGAAAAATACGAAATTGTTGAATAAGAATAGAGTTAAATTCCCATATAGGATAAAGATGTACACCAATATGGCCGCCATTTCATTGTTTTGGTTCACCAATATGCATGGCCTCCGTGAACGATCTATTACCACCCACCTTAAACATTGTCACGCAACAATGATTTTGTTGCAAGTTGAATCAGCATGTCGCAGCAAGAAGAACTCGAGTCTACTTTTTTCAACAATTTTTTTCAACTTGCAATAAAATCATTGTTGCGTGGCAATGTCTAAGGTGGGTGGTAATACGTGCAAGAAAAATGTTGCCCGTAATACTTCAATCTTTACTTTACCACACTAAATTTGAATTGAAGTTGTTTAAGCCTGGTTCTCATATGTCGCCGATCGTCGCCGATCCATGATTTAGATGCATGTTAAGTAAAAGAATAAAAGCACTGCTATGCTGTATTGTTCTTTATTACTTAACATGCTGCTGCACTTCCCGTTTTAACATGCATCTAAATCACAAATCGCCGACGATCGGCGACATATGAAAACCATGCTTTAGGAGAATCTCCGTAAGACTTAGCTATCAAATTAATTAATCTCCTTTTAATTTGGACTTCAGTTATGCATCCGCATCGGCTTAATAGGGAATTCTTAACTTATTACAAGTAAAGGTGTCGGCTTGCTCTATAATACAGGAACGCTTATGCAGATCTGATTGCATGCATTCTAAAAATTGATCCAGCATGCAGATTAAAGTTTCCGGATACTTTAGTATTTGTAGTGTTCTAATCCATTGCTGCCTAAGATGTCTGGGAGTTCTCCCTTTATAATGAGTAAAATTGTCTAGCGTTAGGGCGTTAGACAGAGTAAAACAGTTAAGGGCTGTTTTTGGCCAACTCAGGTAGGTTTATAATATGTCAAAGCGTGCTGAAATCGATGATATGAAAGCACAAATTAACCAGGCGTTGGTTTGGTACGGTGTTTTACCGCATTTAGAAAAAATTCCAACTAAAGATGTTCTTTTTTCCAAAGAAGGAAATATCAACGTTATATAACCAGATCTTTTAGACAATCCATTGACTTGGAACATGTATTATTATTATTGGCGACGCCCTACTTGAGACTTATTTCAAATAAATCCTGTATACCCACCAGTGATACCCACCCGTCATTCAAATAGTTCAGTATCGAGTGTTATAATACCCGTAAAAGACCCATATAAGTCCCTGCCCTCCAATACGCCCACCTCTTTAAAGTCCCAATGTTCTAATAAGCTTTTCCTCTCAGTTATTAAAGCCCCTTTTTTCAAAAACTAAAACAGTTTATATGAGGAGTTAGATCAGTGTTAGTGTAATTTATTCTTCAGTTGAACGTCTCCTACTTCGAACGTCATTCGCATTTCAATTTACCAATCAACGTGAGCGTATCATTGCGAAACATTTTCTTAGTATTGATGAGGTGTAAGAATTTGTTGCCATGACAAGAAAACTGACTTGGATTAAGTATACCACCAGCGTGTGAAAATGTCTTAATTACATCCAACACGTTTTGGAGATCTCTTGACCACGGTCACTTTCTACCCTATCACTCCAATCCTACAGAAGACAAAAAAAATCCAACTCCAATCTAGTTAGGGTTATAAGTGCCAGTGGGATTTTTTAATTATGATTGTTTTAATTTTTAACCACTACAGTTTTAAGAAATGGTTTGCAACAATTATTATAAAATATAAACCTAAATTAACCTCAGCAAAGTGATTACAACATGCAGCTGTATACATGCCAAATTATTCGAAGTACCTTTATTTCACTGCTTCCCTATTTATTTTCAGCCGCCAAATGTTATTTTCAATAACATACTGGCCTTAAAATTATGATTTTTGTTATTTTAAGTTAGTAGGCCAGATCTTGTATCATGAAAATGATGATTATGAGATAAGTTAAACTAATCAGTAGTGTCTGTTTCGTTCCTTTTTTGTTTAGATGACATAACAAGTCGCATATACTTAATTCATTAGTGTACAGTTCACTCGAGGGATATTTTCAAGCATTTAAGTCTACTACCGTTTTTTAGAAGAAGATTGAGTTTATTATGTTTCTATAAAGTGTAAAGACCCCCATGCAAGGGGATCTTCTTGAATTTCCAGCCCCAGGAGGGCATTTCCAGTCGATTTCTACGAAAACAAAATATCTCAAAGTCAAGGGTAATATGCAGACATTCTAATTTTTTGAAGATAAGATTAGTAGATAGATTATTTACAGTAACGATGAAGAAATAATAAGAATTCTTATTGAGGTAGGTTGTAGCGTTGGTCTACAGCTGCAATTCGCTGGCCATGAGCAGTGTGGGTACCAGTGGTGGGTACCGTGGATGCCATTAAATGTCGTCGTACATGCAAAAGATCAGTTTTATTTTTTCTTGGTCGTCCTACCCTGGGTGCCAGAGGTTCTTCCACGCTCGCAGGGGGGTTAGTAGGGATTATAGGGGATATATTTGAGCCCCTCCCACTTTACCGCCTGGCTTCCTCGTGTGTCCCTGTTATCCCCCACGAGCGTCGAAAAACCTCTGGCACCCAGAGTATGACCGTCCGGATAAATTGTGAAAAAGAATAATTACGGAAGAAGATTGAGTTTCAAAATTCAATTGAAAATATCTCCGCACTTAGATATAAAATTTGTTTTATTATTTTGTTTTACCACACATGACATCAAACAGAGTATACAAAATGCTATATATGTCCGTTATTTAAACTGTAATATATTTTAAAGACGCCACGTAAAACGTTTAAATTGTGAACAAGCAGGAACGCGATTTCTTCAGAAACTTTAGAATTCCAAATCTTCATTTAATATTTGGTTTCTAAATCTATGAATTGTTAACATTATTCAACTGACGTAAAACAAAAGTAAAAATATATGTACAAATTTTCGAGTGTAATGTATTATAAAACAATTGAGGGAAGTACAAAGCATTTACTATTCAGTTATAACGGTAACGTTTTATTACAGTATCATACCATAATAAACGTTACGGTTATAAAGTGTATATGAAACGAAAATTAAGTTTGTCTTATTTGAAAGAACTCTTAAAATAATGGGGAATATCTATTATTTACAGCTTTTTCATATTTTACTTAGTTCTTGAGATATTTTGACTTATGTGATATTCAAATGAGATAACTTTTGGTTCGTTTTTTCCTAATTAACATATTCGAATATCGTGAATATTTTTAAGATTATTGATCAAAATCACTTGTAACTTGTCTTTCATGTTTAGTTGCATGAACTGTAGCAATATGCAAAGTTTCAAGCGGATTGACAGTCCAATCTGATCGAAAAACGCGAGTGAAGTCAATCCGGGCTTGGCACGTGTTTACATGGAAAATCCGATCTGCTGGAACATTGTTTTCGGTTTTGTAAACTTCCCTCAATGTCTGCCATTTAGCACGACACGCACCAACTTCACTCATGCATATCAAGTCATTTTCAAGTCATGAAACCGTGTTTCGATGAATCAGATTGGAGACTGATTCAAGTCGATCCTTGCTTGAATCTCAAGTCAATCCACTCCACTGTGTGGATTGACTTCAGCCATTCGTGTCGATCAGATCGAAAACTTTCAACTCTTCTTCATGTAAAAACAACAAGGAGAAACACCGTGCGAGATTTGACTTGAGATTTGACTTTATATGAGTAAAATTGGGATTCGTAAACTTGTAGGCTCAAATGTAATTATACCAAAAACAATGCAGAAGCGTGTAAACGTGAAGAATTGTCCGCCATCATAAATATTAAACACATGTGGTAAATAACTATTCGCGACGCGTATCAAGGCTTACTGAATATGACACATTTCGTTTACGCCTACTTAAAGTACCTATCATTGGTTTATGGTTATAACCGCTGACCGATAATCAATCTCTTTATCTCGACAATCAATCTCTTTATCTCAACCATCAATCTCTTTATCTCGACAATCAATCTCTTTATCTCGACCACTGACGTTTCGAGTGGAGCCTTTCATCAGAGTGAAATGTGATAAAGGCGCTCCACTCGAAACTCAGTTTTCCGTTACCAAAAAAGCTCGCTAGTTAAAGGCACAGCGTGAGGTATTAAATTACCGCTTTGATTAATAGTTTTGCGCGAGACAAAAATTATATTTGTGTGCAAAAGAAAGGAATAAAGTCATTAGTGCATTTTCTTACGAACAATTTGGTCCACGTTTGAAGTGTGTGATATTCACCATAATTTTAAATATGTCAACTTGAATTTGTCCACGAAGTTTTTTCAAGTTTACGTCATGGTGACACTGTGCCTTTAAAGACTGTAAAGTTTGGTCTGCGCAGAATTTTTGTTATATCAACCGTTACCCGCGCATTTCTGACAAGAAGTAAAAAACTTTGTGAAATGTTCGTGAATCTAACAAAATGTAGTTAATATATAAAATCTCTTCTTTAACAACCAAGAATCCTAAAAATTTTCCCGCGCCGCGCAAATTTTTTAAAGAAATTTACTGTTCCCCGCGCAAAAAAAACCCCAACTTTACAGTCTGGTTAATTACCACATTTTCACTCTGCTCCACTTATAAAAACACTCATCTATCTATACAGCACTCTACTTTTTTGTACTCTCTAATTATAGTGCTCAATCAATCCCTCAAGGGCTGCCTGTGAAGGAGGCTATGTTTTCCTATTCTTTTTCAATGTTTAAGGTTTTTAGATTTGATTTCAATTTTTCCTTGAATCGAAGTAGTACTTCTACACGTCGAGCTCCAGATGATAGCTGACTGCATTGTCATCGCAGGTTAGGATACAGTTATTTGACGATCCACATGCCCTATCCATTGAAGCTCCTCAGTTCATGCCGATCGAACGAGCGTGATTGTTTCAGTATATAGCAAGTGGGACAAATTTATCTTTTTACTCTTTCTAACGACAAGACGAGACTCTCGAAAAACATCATAAAAAGGGTTAACACTTAACAATCGCAGACCGGCACTTGAACTGACTTCAGTTACCCTAAATTAAACCAGAAATTAAAATCTTTGTTGTTTTCATGCACTTTGACATATAGGAGTTAAAATAATTTCTTAAACTTACGGCACAAAGTGGATTACATGCAGGATACATTCTAGAGTGTGCTACAGTTCCTGGTAGGGGCTGGGCGAAGGGACTGTTTGTTGTAGCTACAGTCTACGTATATAGTCTGCGCTAACTGGATTAAATTAAAGTTTATATATAAAAAATGCTATTTAATTATAAAATCTATTAAAAACTAATTATAAATGGGTAGTTGATACATATACGTGCGTTATAGAACTTGATAACAATTATAACTGATGTCAAAACATCTATTCATCCTTATTAACCACAATTATAGCTGAAACAACAAAAAGACATTTCTGCGTGCTGCTAGATTTCAATCGTAATAAATTAAACATGATCGCGGGGTGCATGCCTGAGGTGGCATATAAAGCCGTAAATCAGTTCAATACTTGATTATATATATATATATATATATATATATATATATATATATATATATATATATATAATTAACAGTTATACCATGAGCTCGAGTTGTATATGAGCTCATAGCCAACGAGGCGCTTCGCCGAGTTGGCTATTAGTTCGTATACAACGAGAGCGAATGGTATAACTGTTTTATTATATAGCCAAGCACTGTACTAGAGGCAAAATTACAGCGAAATGTTTGAAACAACAAACTTCCGGCATAGGCAACTAATACTTCCGCCATGCGTAATGATACATTCACAAAGAGTTTCTCGCTGAGCTGTTCGGTAAACAGCTTCGAAATGTTGTATAAATGTTGCTCGAAAGGCAAAAAATGTGTTAAACAGATCAACAAAAAAGATTAAAAGGTACCTTTATGAAGTCAAAAGGTGGGTCAGTTGTTTATATTAGCATTTCTGTCGTGAAAAAGGTTTTGATTTCATGCAAAAATGAAACTGAAACACCTTCGGCAGTGAAACTAAATTACTTAGTTGGTTGTTTTTGAAAAAGAACATGCTTTTTACTGCTCCAAATGCTTATGTAAATCAAAAGTCTCTTTACTGGTGATCTCCTACGAAATGTGTATTGTAAGCTTGATTTTAACCGCGAGTTTCTTTGTTTAGCAACAAATTAATATCAACCCGTTAATTTAGTCGGGTTTTTGAAGTAAAAAAACGTAATTTTTAGGTGAATTTTACAATTTAACATGCTAAATTGTGTATTTGTTAATGTATTATTACACAATGTTGTTTTTTTATACATTGGTTTGAGGGTGTTGATGTTTTTCTGTATAAAAATCCGTCAATTTCAACTCTTTTCGGCAGTTGAAAAAAACATGCCGCCATCTTGTTTTTCCTCTACTACACGCGTAAAAATCTCACAAGTTGTTACAGCATTGTTGCCTGAACAATGCTGTAACAACTTGTTATCATATGTGAACAACACTGATAAATGAACAACATTGTTCATCATTGTTTCAACAAGTTGTTACAGCTTGATGAAACAACAACCGTTGTTCACGCATGTTGCAACAACCGAAGAACGTGTTGATATGTCAACCATGTTCACCATTGTTGTAACAATGTTGTTCATCATTGTTATTTCATCATGTCGTAACAACATGTTCCATCATGCATGAACAACGTTGTCGAATCAACAAGTTGTTTTTTCGTTGTTCCAACAGGCGTGAACAAGTTGTTCCTTCAACAACTTGTTACAGCATTGTCACTGTTCGTGAACAAACACGCGAGGAGACTATGGACCAATCTATGGACCACGGTCACGTGAAGATCACGCGTAATCTCACGTGAGCGTAGTTCATTTGAACTTTGCTCCTTGACGGAACAACAGCGGGCATCGTTGAAACGATGTGTTGAAACGGGTTTTCCCACTGGTTTTTCCCTCGTTTTATTTTCCCTTTTCTGCACTGCCAATGGACTGAGGAATTATAGTCTTCTGTATGAACAAATCACTTGGTAAAACTTTGTCAAGATTAGACTGGCATACACTAAGTTTATCCATCTCAAAGAGGTAAGAATATAAATACATTATTAAATAACTTCAATGTTATTTTAGCTCGTTGGCATTGCTATAAATGCTATTATTAATTAATACATGTCCCTTCTCTCATTTTGTTTCCAGCTTAAAACCCAAGAGAAAACAAAGAATTTTAGGTAAGTTTATTTGTTCGCACTGTTCAATACTGTCAGTAGAAACAGTAAATTTTTATACAATACACAACTGCAAATTTAACTGTCAAAACGAGAAAAGACACTTTATACTTTGGAATATTAATGTTCTTCTGTCAAATATAGTTTATCGTTCCTCGTTTTTTTTTTTAGAAAGTACATGTGAACTGGAGTATATTAGCTTATTTACAAAAAGGTAAGATATGTTAAAAAGCCTTAAAAATGTTTACTAAAAATATGTTTACGTTTTGTTTTCTTCCATCCGCGAAATTAGTCGGAATGCTGATCTCTTGGCTTTGTTGAGGGCAAAGGTGAAAGAATTTTTGTTTACACTATTTCAAAGCAGAAAGTTATTAACCTAAACCTTTGTTTTTCTTCTTAAATTTTTTATGTATAAACTATAGTTGTGGGAGTTAAATAATATCAATGAAAATGGAAATGGAGAAGAACTGAAAGCGCTGCCAGAGAACCAGGGAAAACTGGAGGATACGTGAGACTTTGTATTCAAATTATAACTTCAATAAACGTTTTTAAAAATTCATGGATGTGTTTGCGTGATATCTTCGTCTTCAATAATAGTGATATTAATATTTTTTGTGATTTTATAAGAAAATTAATAAGCGAGACAACCGGGGGGTGCACAAAAAAACGAGAATTTAACGGATAGATATCATATTGTAACATGTTGTTTTAACAACTTGTTCACAAATGTTAATTTATCATGCTGGAACAATGCTGTTGTATCATGCATGTAACATCATGTTGGAACAACTTGTTCACGTCTGTTGGTTCATCAGGCGTGAACAAGCATGTTGGAACATATGGTGAACAACTTGTTGACAACATGTTCACGGCGAGCAGCACAACATTGTTCACGGCTGTCGAGAACAACTTGTTCACGTCTGTCAACAACCGTGAACAAGTTGTGCGTTTTTACGCGTGTAGTAGGATATGAGCTGATAGCCTGGTAGTAGGGAACCAATCAGATTACGCAAAAGCTCATATCCGATAGCATGCTATATAATAAATATATATATATATATATATATATATATATATATATATATATATATACCTTTGTAACGCAGCGATAGACATAGTGATACGTACAACACACAAGCAACAAGTGTTAGAAAGTATAGAGTGCCGCGTGGGCAGTGTTTTAGATAGAGCAAAGTGAAAAAACGTCAGTATTTCGTTGCAAAAACTGATCTCGGCAGTTTACCACCTTTTCACTTTGCTCAGTATATATATTAAAAGTGCATGTGTGTCTCAAAATAGTATTGAAACAACACGTGCCTCAGTCTCTTCCATTATTCCATATTTTTGCATTTTGAAAGACTTGCCATGCCAGACGTTTACTGGTAAACGTATACTAAAACAAGTTGTCAACAAGTTGCAATCAAATATTATCAGGATGCATGCAGATGTTGTCTTTCCTGACGAAACCTATTCTTTTCGAAGCATGGTGAAGCAGGTTTGCTTCTGTCAGTCATATTTATTAGCGTACAGGTGGGTCCTTTCACCATTCAGTTATGTTCATAGCGTCAACAGCGGCGTGCTTGCACTAAAGCATAAACCAACACCAGCGGCACTTTTATCTGGTCATTCTAGCATCTAACGGGATGGATTTTATTATCTTAGAGACACACTTTAGCGCAAAAGTTTTTTTAAAAAAGTAATTGATATAGGTTTAGTTACGATGCCAAATCTTGCTGCGTCACGCGGCAGTCCGCGCCAAGAGTTAAAAATAGAATTATAGAAGTTGCTGTGCCTTATAGGGATAAAAATCTCCTAAGGTTTTGTGTGTGTGTGTGTGTGTGTGTGTGTGTGTGTGTGTGTGTGTGTGTGTTTGACTTTTAGGTTAATGTAAGCAATAAAGCTATAAAGTTCTTCTCATTAATTTTGACTGTTTGGTTTGAGAATATTATGGGGTCACCAGTTGACGCCATAGGGTGCATTCCACTTGGAAATCTTTCAAAGGAGCAATGTCTTTTCCGGTTTCCTAAATACTTTAAATTGTTCGCAACAGATTTCGTCTTGGTATTCCTACAAGGTGCATGTTCACGTCGCCTGGTAGGGGCACTAAATTGTGTATCTTATATTTCAAGTAAGTTTTGATTTGCTGGGGCAAAGGTAACTGGTTTCTGATCTTGTCCATCTTTATTTATAAGGTAAATGGTGAAACTGGAGAAAATGAACATCGTTTTCATTCTCTGTGTTTTCTTTGTCTTCCTGTTGGTCAACTCTGGATTATCTGAGAAGACTTCTAGTGGGGCTTACTATGTTACGGTGAGTCATTTAATGCAACCACATATGTAACCACTTTCTATATTAATTATGACTACGATCCACTCACAACACAAATACGACATTATGTAACAATTACACAACAATTTATCTTAAAACGGTTTGTTCCAATACGCGTATTCAATATTTTGTTTGCACTGACTGGAACTGATCAAATATAGTTAATAGACTGAAAGAGACGCAGAGCCAATACTTGATTCATGGGTAATGACAACCCGCTGATATTTACGATGTGCTATCTATGATTTAATTTGAACATTAACGTAAAGTTAAACTGCATGTGAACAGACGAATTGACTGTACACATTTTGAAAAAATTCTCACAGTTTTATGTGCGCGACAAACATGCAACCTTTATATATTTTCCTTGTTTCCTAGCATATTCTTAACTCAAACTTTATAAAAGGCCACTTTTACGTTATATTTGCGTCAGTATACTTTATCTGGTTTTCGTGCGTCTTGGACAAGTGAATAGAAAGAGGATTTGAGAAAATATTCGGTAGTTTGGCTTATTTTGGCATCATCTGTCATTGTGCATTAACGACAAAAATGGATATAATGTCAAAAAGAAGGAAATATCCGTCTGTTACTTTCTCGTTTATCTGTCAACACACCTTATATATTATGATAAGCCTCTCGGGTGACGGTGCATGTTATCACAACTGAACTGCATGATAAGTTCTGAATATATTGACCAAATAGGCCAAAAAATCTGGTTGACTGATAAACTATGAGATAACAACGATATAACTTTTCGTGCTACAGTTTTGGAAAAATTGTTTATGGTCACTCTATCCTGCACGGGGAGGCATATAACGACCATATGTTAAAACAATTTTCGTCCCTATATAGCCTATATAAAATCTGAGTGGAAGACCTTCGGAGTTAATCGTTGATGAATAGCTTTATATAGCCGAAATATACGTCTGGATGTTTTCAAATATCCTTCTCTGTTTAAAATCAACAACTTTTCTTAATCTCTCAGTGTTGTTTCTGATAAAGTAAACGCTAATCGTAGCGTACTCTCTCTGGCCTCATCACATCGTTCTAATCGATATCACCGTGCACAAGTTTAAAACACAGCATGGTTTGTCTGTGAACAAATTTCACACGCCATGTACGATTCACGCGGTCACCTTTAGAGATCATATCGTTCATTTAAAAAATAAATGCTACAGACAAAACAAATTAATTGAGCACACCGCAAAGAGCTGGTAATTGATGTTATTTATAATACGAGTATAAAGTAAACACTATCAGTTGGAATCATTGTATTGGCATACGCAAGAATATAGTTTTGTTTTTGCCAAAGGCGGATAACGACTACTGCTCAACCGACTATTTTATTTCCGATTGTAATATACCGCCAGTCTGCCGCAGCCTGGTTATATAGAAGTGTATCCGTCCTCTCTCCATCTATGGTCTCTGTGCCACATCCCTTCTGACAGGAGGATACGATGATATATATGCAGTCATAACAGCATGTCTATGGATATGTATAATTTCTAGCCAAGCTTTGAATGTTTTCTACGTATATTAATTATCAGTAAAACGCAACTATATAGTGAGTAGTGACCGCCTTGTCTTCTATATAACATCGCTCTATACACTAAAAATGAAAAGAAATTTTTTAAACCACAACAAATAAAGAAGAGAAGAGTCTCTAAACTTTCAGATATTTATCAAACAAATCTAACTTCAAAATTCTTATAACACCTAGCTGAACGAAAAGTCGAAAACACCGAATTTTTAACTGATTACCCCGATTCATGTAGGTTTTCTATAGAACAATTGTTTATTTAATTGTTTAACAGTTAATCTTTGCTGGGGGCACGTAGAGAAATTAGAACTAAACAATCGAGAGTTAAACGGCAATGCGATTAACGGGGTTCTACTGCATGTATATAGCTATGACTTTTAATAACATATACGTATAGCCTGACATAGAATCTTCATTTCGGCAATGTTGTTATTTTCACTAGCTTTTCAGAATAGTAAAACGTACTTTCAAATCGTTCATCGTCTGACTCATACATGTCTCTGAAATTAGAACGGAATTCTATATGAAATTAGAATGAAATTCTATGAAATTAGTAGTGGCTTAATTTACTGGATTCGCTAACCTTTGGGGCTTTTTAAAGTTTCTTTTCATTGTCTTTTTTATAAACAAAATGACTGGCGAAACCTGTAATGTGGACCAATCACCCAGTCGCCCACCCGGTTAATTTTTGTTGCTATGAGCTTGAGCAAAACCCAGGAAAATACATGAGTCGTTAGTATACTTGCAAACAACATATAACACGAAGTGAAATGTAAAACAAAAGATTTCATCTTGTATAGATATTATTTATTCCACTAATAATGAATACAGAAAACGTTCGTTCTAAAACTTCTAAAGAAAAAATTCTTGAAATCCAGCGCATAACTGATTCCGCAGGTAGATGACGACAATCTAATCAATACAGTTAGTAAGGTAAGTTAGGAATTGGAGACACATACTGCAATTATCTTCTGCATTTTGGTTGGCTATGTGGCCCTATGGCTGTAGTCTCCTATAACTGGGCATGTACCTATTCAGGATTTGAACTAAGAACAGCATTCCGAGAACGTTCTAGGTAGTCTAGAATATAAAGCTGTTGAGCTTGTTAGCTTTGTAAGATCATGGATAGTAAAGAGACTGGATAGGAACCTTGATGGCGTGAGCATAACAACCTGTTGAAATTGACAAGTTTAAAAATCTCCTATTATATTCAAAGTTTAGGATTAATACAGCTTAAAATGATAATCGAACTGCCTGTAAATACAACAAAGCCACAGTAGGATAAAATTTCCATCTATTATTACTCATTTTAAAAGCTTTAGCTAGTAAGGTTAAAAATGCATCGCAAATTCTAAGCAAAACAAAGTACTATTTTGCGACACTAGTTTCTTTGAAATAACACAGAAAACATCAAAACAAAGATCAACAACGTTTACCTCGAACACGCGATTGTGACTTAGGCAGGTTTGTAAGGCGATAAAATCATTTGAAACGTCAACATAGTCATCTGAATGTGAGAATATAAAGAATTTGAAGAAAAGTTCATTTAAAAACCTCAGTGACAAGCATACTCGGTTTCAACCATTTTGCAAACTGAGTGAATAATGCGATTTAACCAATCAAAAGGCTCAAAACGCCCCACATGACTATTAGTTTTCTATCCAGTCCTTTTACAATCCATGGCAAGATCTAAGATGCTAGAAATGCAACTTCATGTATTGCTAATAGTTAAAGTGCGAAAATTGCTACAACGAAAACGTGGTCTAAAATTTAGAAAATTTAAGATTTTAAAATATTTTCATAGTATATTTTTTGAGCCCAATAATATATCGCGATCGACGTTTATAAGTCACGGTGGAAATTATACAGTTTACCGTACCCTAGTGAGATTCATTTGATGACAAAACTCTAATCAGAAACCGTGTTTACCGCTTATCTTATCCCTAACCGGCTGAGTGAGCAATAAGCATGTCTACCGCCCAGCCGTCATATCCTAATTCAGGGGCGGATCAAGCATGAGTGGGGGCCCTGCGCACATTAGTAGCTGACTCACATCTGCCCTCCCCCCCCCCCCCGAAGTCAGCAAGAAACTAAAAAAATCGGGGAAAATTAACAAAGAAAATGCGAATAACAACTAGCTGGCATCTGCGAATAGCTATCTTGTAAAAAATATTTGTGTTTATCTATGGTACTCAACCTACATTTCTGGAACTCTCGTTCTATTTAATTCTAAGACATTTATATTTATTTATACAAAGGCCCCCAAAATCTGCGGTGCCACCCAAAAGGGGCGGGGGCCCCGGCACTTGCCGAAGTGCCCTCCCCTAAAGCGACCCACTACGGGAACTAGTGACGCAAATCCGGTACTACTCGCCACGGTTACACGCTTATGTTAGGTACATGTAGAGTGATAGACATGCATGTTCTGCACGATTTACTATTGGCTAAACAACAGCCTTAATCAATAAATAGTTTTCGCCAAATTCTCTGAGATTCAAACCAAAAGCATGGCGGACATGTTGGTGTTTAAAACAAATGAAGTGTGGGACAACCATAGCGACTATGACATCACTATGAAAATGATAAAAAACGTCACATGCGTCAAAAAGTTGTGGGTTGATTTGTATTTGACAGCACCGGCACAGCTGCACAGAAGAGTTTAAAGTAATTTAATAAAAATATAACTCCACAAAGCTTATGATAATAGAGAAAATAATTACAGTTTGATGTGGCCAGGTGTTGATTAGAACATCATGGCTGAATTTGCTTCTCCACATGTCTCGTGTTTGAATGTCACCTAGAGCTATTCTTTTGGATAATGTGCGTCATGCCTGATTACAGACCTTTAGGCCCCATTCATACTATACCGGATATATAAGTATTTTGTTTTCTATTATATTTCGTTTCTACTGAACACGCGTTAGTATTTTTTATGAGATTTTCAGTCTCCTGCAGTAAACTCATTAGTGGGTCAGGTTATGTTGTACTGCAGGCCAGCCCAGTGAACACGATTACTGACTAGGATTAGGATTAAGGATAGCTATAGGGTTTTCCCTGTGGTTAGGGTTATATAACTGCAATGTTTTACATGTAACAGTATAATGGTTGGCATCTCAACTAGGTGGATTTTATCATGTTCATGTATATTTTAACAATGTTATTAAACAGCTATCCTCACGTTGTCATGGCAATATTGAGAAGAAACAAATATGTTAAAAATTATGGGTAAAACCAATAAATACTCTCTATTAGTATAACAATTAAAAACCCCAATTAGTTTTGGGATTATTTGTGACTGGCATAAAACAGTGAGGAAACTTCTAGACTTGCTCAGAGTCTTTCCCTAACTGAACCAGAGGAAAAAGGAAAAGCAGAGGAGAAACCACCTAACATCTTTCCTAGACTGTCTCTCTTTGGGAGTTACAGTAAACACCCACATATATAAGAACCTAGTGGTTTAAGAACCTACAAGCTGAAATTTGGAAATTATACCCCCACTATATAAGAACGCATTCAGATACGTTCTTATTTGTAAGATCAGCCCAATTAAGTTAATTCAAAAAGCATGCATTGTATGAGAAAAACATACTTTACTGCAACTGTAAAGTACTTATTTTGATCTACAGTATATTTTGAATAATTTTGTAGTTTATGTAACACGACTGAAATAATGGGCTATTATTGTACTATTCTGAAAAGTAGCAACAGTTTAAACTCCTGAATAAAATATAATTAAGAACCTAAACAGCCTGATTTCCCACTAAACACCCGATATATATAACTATATAAGAACCTATTCAGGCTGACCTGTAAAAATGTAGGTTCTTAGACCCCATTTACACCATGCTGGCACAACTTGAAAACAGAACAAAATCATGCCGGTATGCAAATACAGCATATAACATTTCATGTTATTTTTGTGCCGGTATCGTGTAAACGCAAGGCCTAAACGGCATGATTTTGTTCCGTTTTCAAATTGTACCAGCATCGTGTAAACGGGGTCTTATATATATACGTTGGGTGTTTACTGCATTGTCAGGGGCGGACTCGCAGCGGAAAAGTTACCAGGAAATTATATGAAAATTAAGGGGCGCCTGGCTGAGTGCAAAGCCTGAATGCTCTAAGGGTGGCGTTCCGGCCTCTAGGAAATATCTGAGCCTCTGAAATCGTATATCCTCGATTTTGAGAGCGGTATTAATAATTTTAAGCACAATTTTATGTATTGTGTATATGCGCATATTTTTTTGTGATTATTCAATATTTAAATAGAGGATATTACACGGTGGTGCGAAGATATGAATTTTATCTTCGAGTGGTGAAAACAATATTTTACGAATGAGCATAGCGAATGAGTAAAATATCGTTTTTACCACGAGAAGATAAAATTCATATCTTCAAGCCAGCGTGTAATTTTCTTTTTATTATATAGATTCAATGCAAAAAGAGGTAAAATTCTTAATGACGTCATCGATATCTTCACTAGTGAGGATATGGAAAATACGACACTGTATATTTCCTAGTAAAACAGTCACATCTATATAATAATAGACAATAATACATCATATATACTACGTATGAGTATATATTTAAGTCACAAGTGGATTACTGTTCCACGATTCAACTATTAGTCTTACTTAGTCTTACAGTTACAAAAATTATTATATACCAGAAAAATTACATAAGGTTAAAAATTACATTGAAGAGTGAATAACAAAGAAAACTGATAACACAATTACATGCAGAGTCAGTAGTTTAGAAAATACAAATGGTATATCAATTGTGTTTGGAGATTACGACTAGTAGCCTATAGCAATGTAACTAGTAACAACTGTATTTCATAATATTTACGTGATATATGAGCTGTATTTTGTTCATTGTCTTTGTGGGGGTGCCTGAAACGCAAAACAAGGGGGGGGGGGCGCACTGGGAAATTTCCCGGTATCCCGGTGGGCCAGTCCGCCTCTGTGTATTGTGCTTCAAGCTGCACTGCACTTCTGTAATTCTGTAGTAATGGCCATGATGTTTCTTATACATAATGTTATTTAACAATTATTTGCAATGTACTGATATACTTCACATACAAACTAATGTTAGTTGATGTAATCAAATTTTACGACGATATAATGTTTGCTCTTTTACCATTTATAGTCTCAACCTTTGACTGGTAAGAAAGTGCTGACATCAAACAAAACAGGTAAACATTAACTAGAGAATGAAAATCCATGACGTTGATCGTTGTTATTAGTGTTTCGATTTCGGCCAATTTAACGTTGCCTATATACAGCACATTTATTTTATTGTAAAATAACAAGACTGCATGCAACTACACGTTAGATTATACTGTATTGTGTCGTCGTTTCTCTGTTTTTAATTTTTTTCAAATTTTACTAAAAAAATGCTATTTCAGATACCCAAATTTCAACTGAATTTTCCAAAAAATAAATATGCGGACCCATAACAATATTGAAAATGGGCAGTTCTAAATTTTTCGTAGGATTACCCCTGGAAGTGAACCCCTAGAATGTCATTCTCAGGCCCTATTTCAGAGCCTCGCCGCTATGCTGGCTATAAATAAATAGTCAGCGATTAACAATGGAACTAATATTTAAAGAAAATAGAAAAATAGGAAATCGTATAGAGGCGGACTGTCGAGGTTTTAGAGAAAAGTATTGACGTTTCGAACCAAAGCCATTGATCTGATCACGATCTGATGAAAAGAATACTTTAATAGAGGGCTTTGGGCAAGGGCGTCGATTAGTGGGAAACCCGGTGAACATATATGCCCAATCCACACTTTAAAGAAGAGAGGATATAATTATATTAGATTTTGGTTAGTAACACTGGGTACAATTTTCTCCTTTTCCAAAAATTAGGTTGCAAATTTTTCAACCCGCACAAAATGCCATTGTTGAAACCTTAGGCCCTGCTTATGAAGTGGATTGAGTGTTCGAGTCAAATCTCGCATGTTGTTTCTCCTTGTTGTGTTTACATGAAGAAGATTGAGTGTTCAAGTCAAATCTCGCATGTTGTTTCTTCTTGTTGTGTTTACATGAAGCGGATTGAGTGTTCAAGTCAAATCTCGCATGTTGTTTCTCCTTGTTGTGTTTACAATTTGTCTAATTTCACGGTCGCTGAACGTATTGTATTTTCTGTATAATGAAGCAGTCATCCAATAGCAATGTTCGGGTTTAATTAGTGCAGTCCTTCGTCGTCACGTGTTGTAAGTCCTTTGTTCGTCGTGTAGTACTTCGTCGTCACGTGTCCATAGAATTTCCTTTCTTCAACCAATTGCCTTCCTCCGACATGAACACAATAACATGACCATTGCATAATCTTGAAATACAATGGAGCTTCCAAACCATCCCCCTCCACTGGCTATGGTTTGACTTGAAAATGACTTGATACGCATGAGTGAAGTTGGTGCGTGACGTGCTAAATGACAGACATTGAGGGAAGCACAAAGAACAGTGTTCCAAAACCAAAAACAATGTTCCAAGCAGATCGGATTCTCCATTTAAAGTGTCACTAAGACGAAAAATCGTATTGATACCAGTAAACTATAATTTCCAAATGAGGAATACCGGCGTTTTCAGTTTTTCAAAATATTGTCTCGTTCTCGAGATATTTAAGTTTCTGAAACATGTAAATTAGGTGCCTCGTGACGTCATTTTCTCACAATATATCTGAAACTATGAAGTGGAAATAATCCAAACTTTGCACAAGTATAGTTATCATAAAAGTGCACTCCACTGTGTGCGTCATGTTGTTGCTACGGAAACCGTTTAGAACCACGAGCCTTTTTACTAAAAAATTAAAATATTAATTTTATGTTTCTTTTCAAAAGAATATGATGATTGAAACATATTCGAAATACAATATCTGTGTGTCTACAAATATTCACGTCAATGTATTGCAGTAAAAGTTGTTTTATGGAGAAAAAATAAACATTTTTGTTTTACAAATGGAAGGCGCCTATTTGCAAACGGTATCCATGGAAACAACATAATGTAAACGTTGGAGTGTATTTTCCCATAACTATTCTTGTGCAAAATTTGAATTATTTTTATCTCTTAGTTTCAGAAATATTAGTCATTTTGTAAATCGTATTTTTGCCTGTCTGAGTAAATGACGTCACGAGGCACCTAATTTGCATGTTTCAGAAACTTAAATATCTCGAGAACGAGACAATATTTTGAAAAACTGAAAACGCCGGTATTCCTCATCTGGAAATTATAGTTTACTCGTATCAATACTAGATTCACGATTTTTTTTGTCTTAGTGACACTTTAAACATGTGCCTGGATTGACCTCACTCGCGTTTTTCGATCCGATTCGACTGCATCAATCCGCTTCATGTAAACAGGACCTTAAGGCCATATCACACGAGGCAATTTTCCTTGCAACTTGCAACGCAATTTTTGGCGAAAAAAAATATTACAAGTTGCAGGAGGATGTCAGACGAATGGCAATTTCGTGGTTTTCTTTATCTTCATACCCCAATGTAAACAAAGCCGCCATCTTGAGTTACGCAACGACTCTAATTCCCCCCCCCCCCCCCCCTGATTTCCCCTGATTCTGTCGTATTGTGATTGGTTCATTCTCAAAAAATTGCGAAACAAGTTGCAGTGGCCGGGGGTGTCACACGCTGCAACTTGTCTCGTAGCGTTGGGAAAAGTAGAAGCTGCTTCTACTTTCTCTGCGACTGGCAACGCAATTTTTCGTTGCGAGACTAGTTACAAACATGGGGTGTCACACGAGGAAATCGTTCTTGCAACTTGCAATACAACACCACTGCATTGCATTAGTTGCAAGGAAAATTGCCTCGTGTGACATGGTCTTTAGAGTTCAATTTCTTTTTCTTGGGAGTGCACCCAAAGCCTCCTATATAGGACAGCTTGAACTATCCCTCGCTTTATATGAAGCGACTGATACATAAGGCTTATTGTTTGTTCGAAACGTCTCAATACTTCGTTCTCTAAAATTCCGGCTGTTCGACACTTTCAAGATTAATTTTTTATCCTCGGGTAAAATGCAGCCGACGTAGCACTTTGATGAAAACATCAGAATTCTTGCTTCTTTGTTTATTTCTACAAAGTAGTAAGGAAGGTCTGCTTTCTGCACCACCTGGGTACACGATTAAATGGTAGTCACAAAATGTTGACTCTAATGATTAGTTTATTTTTACCAGTTTTATAATTTCTATGAAATAAACACCAATAGTTGCAAAGATAAATTTACGCATGCGTTACAATAAGTAATTATTATATATAGCTGTTGTGATTACGAGAACTGAAGACTTTTTTATGCATAACTTTTTTTACATAAAATAAAGCTGCCAGGACCGTCAAAGAAGGTCTAAACGTGCATCCAGGGTTGTGTCTCAATATTAATCACGCACAATACTTATCTACGCATCTCTTATTTCTGATTGTACATATTGTTCTGTACATGCCTCCCTTACATGCTTTTTTATTCAGTTTCGCACACTGCATGTCCAATGGCGTGACCGCCATACACGTGTTATAGCTTAGGGCTAAACACGCTAATTATTCAAATTAACGCTAAATACAACACGAACACACAATTATAACACCGGTATGGTTCCCTTTACCTACATTTTAATCGAAAATTGCCGAGTAAACGGCTGTGATACAAGGAGAATGGGTTCTAGAGTAATTTGTCGAGGGCCTCTTTTAAGAATTTTTCCAGGGGGCGTTCGCAAAAAGGGGCTCTTCTCCGGAAATTTTTGAAATTTAGAGTCTCGGAAATGCCATTTCCTGCATTCTAAGGGGTGATTTTGAAGAACGCTGAAGGTCATCAAATGTCATAAAAACTAGTTAAACTACAACACATTTGTGACTATTTCGCTTTGTGTCAGAACTCATCAGCATGTTCACTTTCAAATATAATATGGAAAATATTGTGAGGAACTATAAAAATATTTTTCATTACCACATACATCTTATCAAAATAAAAACTATTTAACTATATAAATATTTATCTATACCTTTGTAACAACTGAAACTACTCAACTGACTTGCTTATCCATACACATTTTATCCTGGGGGGAAAAGGGACTTTTACTGGGGGGCCGGGCCAAAATCAATTCGTGGGGGGCTCAAAGGGAGACTGGGGGGTCTTTCCCCCAGTTATATAGTTAAAAGAGGCCCTGAGTATTTCCTCCTTCGACTTCAAGAACTATGTTTAGCAGACGAAACAGAGGACAGTATGTCTGAAATTGTTGTTCCTTGCTGCATGTTTCTTTGGTGTCGAAGGAAGTGGAAAAAAGACTGAAACTTGCGTCAATGTTAGCTGTTTTAACCAAGATGCTGATACTATTTGTGCTTTACGGTATTTTTGTGCGGGCTATATATAGAGCGTAATAGATAAACAACCTTTCAGACAGGGGCCTGGGAACGAGTTTACATGTATTATCTCATCATTCTCTGATGAGGTGTTATAGTTAATAAAAGTCGTTCTCATGTACGAAATGGACGAGTTCCTATTTATGATGAGAGAAGTATCTATACAGGGGACTCCACAAGCGACAAGCTTCTTTCTTCGTTAAAAGTTGGCAAAACAACAGAAAATTCGATCTCCGATTCGGCCGCCATTTTGGTTTTTGTGTGTTACCTTTCGAATTAAAAGGTGTTCTATGTAATATACATTTTACAGGAATACTTGGTGCCCCATCAGTTTCTGCACAAAGCCAATTTCCTCTAAAAAGCAATGATAAACAAAATGAATCTGAAGAATCGAGAGAAAAAAACTAGCCAAAAAACGCGATTATGCTAGGATGGTTAGGCAGATTCCTAACCATTAAACAGAAGGAAGATTCCTGGCTAGTTTTTGGTCGTGCTACAAGTAAAACATTTATAAGCATCCATTCTTTGATTTTGGATAGAAAACCGTCAATCTAATGATGATGCAAGCTAGAAGCATGTCGACCCGCTCTGCAAATTGTCCTCGTTTAAGTTTAGAAGAAATAAACTTGAAAGCCATAAAATCGTTTAAAGATTGCTCTCACTTGGTCTATAATGAAAACCGAGTCAAATGGACACAAGACTTCAATTCTTTAAAGAACTTTGTTGCAAACAATCTTGGCCTTAATGGGAAGTGGTCGTCTCCCGGTGGCAAATCGAAAAAGTTTAATAGTCCCAACCTGGACCTGTCTGTAGTTTGGCACTACGGTAAGCAGAAGACTTTGCTGTTTCATGGTACGGATGGAGCTGTTTTGAGAGAAGCTTTCGTAAACGTTTTAGAGAAATCCGATTCCGAAGTGGATAAGTCTGATAATCATATCTCTTTTAAGGATAATACAGTTTGTCGTAATTGTTCAAGCGAAGCAGTATTGAGCGAGATTATTGAAAACATGAAACTGGATATTGAAATTTTACAGAGTAGAGTGGACTCTCTGCAAACTTTAGCGAATACTCGCGATTCTATGCCTCCTGTGAATAGTTTTAATGCGGAGAGTGAAATTATTGGCTTACAAGTTGAGCTTAACGAAGTTAAATCGAAAAACGGAAAGCTGGAGGGTGATATAGTCGGTCTCAAAAGGGAATTTGAAAATTTAAAAGTCAAATTGAATAAAAACTCAGAAACAATGGCTGAAATAGAAATCAACCATTGGGGATTATAATCACCGATATATTTCTTCGTCAACAATGGCCTATAACAATGAGATACCAGAGCGGAACAATACCAAGCCAATATATGAGGTAAACCATCAACGCATAGCGACAAAAACAAAGGACCTGGTTGATGAAATGCCCAAGCCAACGACCACAATAAATGCCCGACCGAAAGTTTATTCGCAAGTACCGTTCAAAAAATTTGTAAAACCTGTAACATCTAATAAAGGTAAGGAAACGATTACTTTGGTTTCCCTCTCCCAGCCCCAAGCTTTACCACAAACATTCGAATGGATGGGCTGTCTACCTTTGATTGAAATACCAATGCCGATTAATCAAAATATTAATGACGACAATAGTAACAACAGTAGTGGCGTTGAGATCCGTTTTCAACCGCATCAACCTTTTTTTCCGAAGGGGCGCCCGAACAGACCCCCCTCTTATCGGTCCCTCTGTCGACGTCGGAGAATCAGCCAGTGGACAGACTGGCAGAACTACCTCGAATTTGTCCGTCGCACTTTACAATAACTCCGAGAGTTTATATGGCTCCAATTATTGTTAGAACCTCAACGAGAATACCATCGCGAATGCGCCTGCAAAGAAGTGTTTCGATGCAGAACGGACGAAATATTAATAATTTGATTACAGTAAAAGTTTCCAAAAATCTCGTGGTAAATCCAGATACTCAACCCAATTGTTCTCGTCTGGCTCAACCTGACCGACTGACCTTTTTCCTATCGAACATTCGATCATTATTGCCGAAGATAGATGACTTAGAGATAATTCTTAAATTAAATAACATCAGCTTTGCGTTTATTACTGAAACGTGGCTCAACCAGAATATTGATGACGGTGCTGTACATGTCGATGGCTACTCATTAGTAAGGCGCGATAGAACTAACCAGATCGGTGGAGGGGTGTGTGCATTCATAAATTCGCACACTCCCTTTAAAGTATTAACAGAGTTGCACGACGACTGCTTTGAAACTCTTTGGCTATACTTAAGGCCCCATAAACTTCCTCGTGGTTACTCATGCCTCATCGTCTGCATAGTTTACCATCGACCACAAAATGATAACAAAGCGTTGGTGGAACACTTAACGATAAAACTCGACCTTGCTCTTACAAGATACCCAAATGCTGGTATCTTTCTCGTTGGCGATTTTAACAGATGCCCAGTGTCTCTTTTACTCAGGCACTTTACTTTAAAACAAATTGTCAGAGAACCAACTAGGAACAATGCTATTTTAGATCTGATCCTTACAAATATGGCAGACTTTTGTGATTCCCTACTGGTCACCTCGCCTATTGGACAAAGTGACCATAATTCGCTGTTTTGTACCCTTAGAAAAATCCAGGCTAAGAATGTGACCACGAATGTGAAAAGAAGAAAAAGGTACCCAGCCAATAAGGCTGCTTTTGGAAAGTGGTTGGCTGACTTAAATTGGACACCGCTTTACCGCGAAGTCTTATGTGATCAGAAATTGGTCATTTTCCAAAATATTTTAAACGCAGGTTTAGATATTTTCTTTCCCACAAAAACTGTGAAGTTGACAAAGATAAACCCTGGGTAACTCCCGATTTTAAAGAGATAATTCGAAATCGGCAAAAAGCTTACCATGATGGGAACATTGAAAAGTACCGCCACCTTCGTAACCTTGCAAATAGAGAACGTGCGAAACTTAGATCTGTCCATCTTCAGAAAATGATTGATCAGTTGAAATTGAATCCCAACCCTAAAAGGTGGTGGGAATGCATTAAACAACACTCAGGATATCCCAAGAAAAAAACGTTCTCAACCCTGGTCGTGGATGATGAGATAATCAATGGAAAACTCCTAGCTAATAAAATTAACGATGCCTTTACATCAGTTACCCAAGAAATGTCTCCCCTAAAACAATCCCCCACCGAGACCCAAGCAGAGAGTAGTCAATTTTTAATCCTTCCGGAATATTTTTTCAGTGAAGAAAATGTATACCACAAATTGGCTGCTGTATCTTCTTCAAAATCACCTGGCCCTGATGAAACACCAAATTGGGTACTGAAGGACAACGCTCACATCTTAGCTTTGCCTGTCTCTTCCATCTTTAATGCTTCGTTCCAGCAAGCATTTGTTCCTACCTCGTGGAAAGAAGCTAATGTTATCCCAATTCCAAAAGTATCAGCACCTGTCGATATAAATAACGATCTACGCCCTATATCACTAACTCCCACCTTGTCAAAAATTTGCGAAAGTTTTGTTGCTGATTGGTTGATCGATTCGATTAAGGAACAAATTGACAAAAGACAGTTTGGTTCACTAAAAAACACTTCGACGACGCACAACCTGATAAGTCTCGTCCATCATTTACTTAGTGAGTCAGACGCAGCAAAAAGTGCCGTAAGAGTTTTCCTCCTCGACTTTTCCAAAGCTTTCGACCGTATTGACCATACCACTCTTTTGCGTAAATTATCAGATATGAGTGTACCATCAAGTATAGTTGAATGGATACAAAGTTTTCTTACAGATCGCAAACAACGCGTAAAACTGTACAACAGTTTGTCGGACTGGCATAATGTAAACGGAGGAGTTCCCCAAGGGACAGTGCTAGGTCCTGTTCTTTTTCTTGTAATGATTAATGACTTGCTCTCCGAATGGCCTGACCGATGGAAGTACGTCGACGATAGCACGGTCACTGAAAGTATTTCACCTCACTGTAGCAGTAACCTGCAGGAACTAGTGGACTATATTCATGATTGGACTGTCGCAAACAACATGAAGCTAAATATAGCTAAGTGTAAAGAAATGGTTACCGACTTTTCGAAGGAAAAACGGAATTTTTCACCTTTAATGATTAACGACGTAGCAGTACAACGCGTAAAATCCGCTTGTATCCTTGGCATCTCTCTTCAAGATAATATGAATTGGAATGACCACGTACATCAAATCGTTAAAAAAGCTGGGAAAAGACTTTACATGCTGAGACTTCTAAAAAGATCGAATGCTAACATGACGATATTGTGCACGGTTTTCACCACCATCATAAGACCGGTCTTAGAATATGCTTGCCAAGTATGGCATTTTAACATCCAACAGTATTTAAGTGAAGACATCGAGAAAATCCAAAAACGTGCATTTAAAATTATGTTACCTTCATTAAGTTATAGCCAAGCACGTGAGCTCACTGATCTCCCGTTACTTAAATCACGGCGTGAAGAACTATGTAAACAATTCTTTGCGAAGAATGGAAAAAACAGTAAAGTATGTGAACATCTGATCCCAAAGACCTCGTCAGATTACGACATGAGGTCAAAATGTAAATATAAGAACTTCTTATGTAAAACGGACAGATTTAAGAACTCATTTTTACCACAAATTATTTCTAAAGAAAACAGTAAATAGTAAATATATAGTTTTATAGGTTTGTTACATTCTAACTTTATTGTAAATATAAATGTTTTTTATTTATATATTGTAATTACTGATGCAATTTAACCTTCGGTTACAATATCAATTTGATTTTTAATAAATCTTTAACATTTAAAATGAGTCTGCGGAGGACAGGGAAAAAAGCATTATCAAGAAAACGTAATCATGAGGCTTCTTTGCGAAAAAATGAGACTGCCGAGCAGAGGGAAAAAATATTATCAAAAAAACGCAGTTATAACACTTTTGTACAAAAAAATGAGACTGCAGAACAGAGAAAAAAGAGACTGTCAAGAAAATCTGATTATAATAAGGTAGTTCAACAAAATGAAACTGCTCAATCGAGAGCAATAAGGCTATGTGTGCAAGTGTAAGAGCCAGTGAATCATTAGGCTGGAATCTGAGCCTAGTGAATTATTTGAAACAAAAAAGCCAGGTTATCTGCCCAACGTAAACATTACAATGAAGTACATTATGATGGTGCAGCAAAAACTGTTAATGAGCTAATCAATAAATTTCACATTAGTGTATCTATAGGGCCACTTTGTGAACAATTATGGTATAAACATAGTATTTGCACAGCAGAAAGAGTTCGACTGCTGCATCCAAACATTGTAAGTGTCAATAATGTCGAATGGCTTTGCCAATCGTGTAATAGATATTTAAAAAAAGGTAAAGTACCACCATGTGCCATTTCAAATGGAATGAAATTTCCTGAAAAACCTGAATTTTTTGACCTAAATGAGCTTGAATGCAGACTAATTGCTCCAAGGTTAGTGTTTCAGAAAATTATGCAAGCTCCAAGGGAGAAGCAATTTAAAATAACTGGTAATGTTGTTAATGTCCCAGCAGATGTAACCAATACTGTACATATTACTAAGAAATGTTTAAAGACTATATCAAAAGGAAAAGTTAAACGGGGATTTGTGGTGGAAAATGCAGTATTACCTCTTTAACTATCTTTCAGATGTTCTATTTCGTTGTTCAGGAAAGCCACGTTTACCACATGTCAGTCGACACAAGTACGCTATGCATACCTATTTTTGTAAAGCTGTTTCAACTTTGTAAAACAAAACTCACTGTAGTACATACAACCGAAAACTCAATAACAACTTAAAAGCCATAAAGAAACTCAGGAAACAGTCCAACGATGGCAAACTACAAGTGCCCATTTCCCGACTGTACTTATGAAACGGAAGACGTCACAGATGCACTCGCTGCTGTATTGCTTAATACAAGCCCCTACCACTGATGGAGGGTACCGCTAAGGGCTATGAGACTCGTTGGTCGACCCCAACGCGGAGCTCGGTACCACTTCACTGGCAACACGATGTAAAGGCCGGTCCTGACCAGGATGTGTTGCTAGGTGTCCTCGAAAAAGTTCCAGTGGAGAGCCTGTAACATGGTGCCACCGTATGGTGGTGTGCACAAAGAAGAATGGCAAACCCAGACGCACAGTGGACTTCCAGGCGCTCAACGCCCATGCAACACGCGAGACCCATCACACACAGAGCCCATTCCACCAAGTTCGCTCTATACCACATGGTAAAAAGAAGCCTGTATTGACTGCTGGAATGGCTACCCAGTGACAGCGTCCCACTCCATGCAGACGACTGCTACCTCACCACATTCATAACCCCATGGGGAGTGTATGGGGACAATACCGATACAGGACCGCACCTCAGGGCTACATAGTATCAGGCGACGGTTACTCGAGACGATTTTATGAGATTGTCTTTCACATATTTTGGTATTTTAATATTATACACTCTGCGCCCGAACAAAACCAAGTGCATCGACGACACACTTCTATGGGCAGACAACCTCACCGAAACCTTTTACCAGGCAGTTGATTGGCTCGAGAAGTTTGTGTTTGGCCATGACACCATCGAGTTCGCGGGATTTGAGATCACCACTAACGACGTGTGACCATGCAAAAAGTACCTCGACGCCATCCGTAACTTTCCAAGGCCAGCAAGCATAACAGACGTGCGCTCCTGGTTCGCTTCATCATACGCATTTGCCGCAAAAGAGTGCATGCTACCGTTCCGTCAGTTACTCAAATCTGGAACGCCATTCCTCTGGAACAACAAACTCAACCAGCTCTTCGAAGAATCCAAGTCTTAGTCAGTGATCATCGGCGATATCGAGGAGGGAGTCCGCATCTTTGACAAATCTAAGCCAACCTGCCTAGTCACGGATTGGTCAAAAACTGTATAAAATTTATATGTGCCATTGGCACAATGGCACATAGGGCCAGTCCAACTCTGAGATAAGATCATTTTAACTCAGAAAGAACTGAATTTGAGCCGCTAATAACTTTGTGTCTAATAACTTTGATAAAACATTGATGTTTTATTAATCAATGTTTTAACAGTATTTACAAACACCTGATTAAACATTCATTTATTTTGAATTTTCCTTATGAATTATTAATGAATTTGATAATAAACTTTACAGACTTGTATAGAGTCTTGCTTATACGATATTATAATATACCATATTATTATTAACTGTGATTATACAGTACATACATGTATCATAATACTTATTAAAATATTGTGATAATAATTCATGAAGAAAATTCAAAAGAAATGAATGTTTAAACATGTGTTGTAAATCGAATACAGCATTGATTAATAAAATATCAATGCTGTATCAGATATACAACATACTAATTAGGACCCATTGGCAATTGAGCTTTTTTCTTGTTTAAATAATTTGTTTTTGCCTTTTCTACGACTGCTAAACAAAGTATTCATGATATACTTTGTTTAGCAGTCGTTGTAAATCCCATACAGTTCGGCGGCTCATATTGTATCTGTTACTTACATATTTCATTCTATTAAAGGTATTTTAAGACCGTGTCACAAGCATCGCAGTCGCGTAGAAAGTTTCAAACAGCGCTCCAAGTCATTTATCCCACAGTGTTACGCTGATGGAACTTACACACCATTGCAATGTCACCCTGCCAGCGGTTACTGTTGGTGTGTAGACAAACTTGGTAATGAGAAGGCCGGTACCAAGAGCAGGGGAGTGATATCTTGCGGTAAGTTAATAAAGCTTCGTTTGGGCCCCTAGACTCACTTAATAACTATATAGAAGAGCCTCCATTGTCTGTTTTCCCGACCTGCAGTGCAAACTGAAGTATTGTGCTACTGTTTATAGTGGGCAGTGTATGTTCTTGTCATGAGAACACTACAAATTCTATTGTTTTGACAAAAATTTGGAAGGTGAAATAGAAGGAAATTTGGTAATCTTGCGAACGAAATTTTGTCAAAAAGAAGGAAAAATTCAAGAATCAGAAGGAAATTTTATTTTGACTTGTGTGGAAGCACTACATGCCTCCACCCGACCGTTTTGCCTCATGCAGGTCACCGGTCGTATTTCGTCTTTGATAGGCTTGCGTTTCACTATTTACTCATGTACCTATTGCGCCTCTTAGAACTTAAATGATACTCCCATCATTCTGTGAATGTATAAGAGCATTATAAAATTAGACAATTTGTTATCTTAACTTATCTATATGCCTTAACTTTGTAGGTATGATTTCTTTGGAAAGACCGTGTCAGAGACATCGCTCGCGTGCTTTACTTTTCAGTGGTTTGGTAACTACGCAAAGATCAGTCTTTATTCCTCGGTGTGGTAAAGATGGCTATTATTCACCACTTCAGTGCTTGGTTAGAAATACACAATGTTGGTGTGCCGATAAAAATGGAAAGGAGAAAAAAGGAACTCGTAGAAGAGGAACTGCTTATTGTAAAGGTGTGTTTGTTAATTAAAAAGAATAAGTACTGTGCAGATAAGGTTTGTTTTTTGACGTTTTATTTACTAGTTTAGGCCTTTGAATAGTATTAAAGCCTGGTTTTCATATGTCGCCGATCGTCGGCGATTTGTGATTTAGATGCATGTTAAAACGGGAAGTGCAGCAGCATGTTAAGTAATAAAGAACAATGCAGAAAAGCAGTGCTTTTATTCTTTTACTTAACATGCATCTAAATCATGCGTCGGCGACGATCGGCGACATATGAGAATCAGGCTTAAGGACAGCGATTGAAATACCGGGAGAGGAAAAATTACCTGTGGAGCTTACCAGGATGGTGTAGCTAGAATGGCAATGAATGTCAACACTGATGGTGACGATTGAGATGCGCAATGCAACATGCGCGAGGACATAAACTTAAAAGGCGCCGATGCGTATCTGAACTTAAGCTGGTTTCTACTCAGGAAATTTTTCTCATGACGGGAACGGACGGTTGAAACCAATGCTTTAACACAAAGGGAACATTGCTGTCCGTTTCTATCCTTAAATTTCAGTAAATTAAAGTGGCAACCCGTCTTTAGCCTGCATTATTTAATGCCTCCCACCCACCAGTTGGGCCAATGATCGACAATAGTTTCCCGAGTATTTGGTCAACCTCGTCCCCAGGGCCATTTGTGGGGGCTGGGCCAAGATGGCGGCCAAAAACAAAATGGCGGGAACAAATGGCCCTGGTGGAGGCTAGCTCAAAATGCTCAGTATATTGCGCATTTTATTAACTAGAACTCAGTTCTTTACACAGTAATTATACCTAATTACACCTAATTATTGCATGGTTTAAATATAATTTCCCGTGCCGTGTGCAGGAACAACCGACAAGGTCAAAATACAATTTTTTAAAAAAAATACAAAATCAAACCGTCTGATTTGCGCCATAAGCTCTTGACCAATCAGAGGCTGAGATAGCCTAGCCTCCACCAGGGCCATTTGTTCCCGCCATCTTGGCCCAGTTCCCTACAAATGGCCCTGGGTACGAGGTTGGTATTTGGTTTAAATCCCATATTTGCCCATATGCTATTTCATCTGGTTTGTTGCAAAATTTATGCTCCTTGGATTTTAAGATATAAATTAATCACATTCACAATTCACTTTTACCAGCATGCACTTGTTATCCCCCTTTAATCCTTTCATTCCCATCAGTGCCATTTGGCTCTTTATTTTTACTCTGTCTAACGCCAGATGATTTTACTCGTCAAGGGAAGGTCTCCTGACATGGTGGGAGTTTAAGGGTTAAGATAGTTGCACTAAAGTCTAAATCCAGATTTTAGTGCAATTATCTTAAATTTTGTGTTTTTGCTTTTCACAATGTTCGAGTTTACTTACACTATTTGTAACAACTTAGATATATTTAACAATGAAAGTTAAAATGTTAAAAGTGTCAAAAATTATTACCACTTGTTTAGTAACGGCAAGGTAATAGAGTTCTCAGACATCAAAATATTTGGGCCTGTTGGTCTGTTAAGAGCAATACATCTAAAATAATTGCTGTGTTTTAGACAGTGAAATAACACGCGGGACCCCAGACACGTTTTCTGCCACAAGCAATGGACCATCGAAACCATGTATGCGACACAAAAAGATAAGGGATAGGTTGGTTCCTGTGGTGAAACGAATATTGTTTAATCCCAATTGTGATAAAGAAGGAAACTATGCTGCGAAACAGTGTTTTGTTGGGCGTTGTTGGTGTTCTACTCACAATGGAAAAATGATACGAGGGTCAAAAAAGAAAGGAAACGTTACATGTGGTATGTGTTGTATTAATAAAATGCGAACTATTATTATAATATTATTATACATTTCTAGAAATGTTGTGGTACAGGTATGTCTTAATATAACACCGCTGCCAAACGTTTTGCGCATGCGCGACGTCCGAGCTCGTCCCAGGCTCGTCCTCCGAAAAAGAGCGGGAAAACACTGAAACATTTGGATTTGTCCAAGAGTCCGACACAAAAGTTAAAATTATAAGCATACTACCAAAAAGATAAGGTAGGTAATTTGTACATGGCTTCCTTGTCAATATTGTAACATATTCTGAATTTACCCCTTCGTAACTTTCTTTACCCTTTTTTTAAAACACAAATGAATAGTCGAGTCTTACTTAGTCTTCACTGTCTGGTTGTTGTCGTCACGGCTAGTTCCCACTTCTCTTGCAATGTTTACTCAGCGAATTTACGCATGCGCAAACGTTTGACAGCGGTGTTGTCTTAATATAAAGCAAACGGCTGTTTATTTTTTAGCTGTATCGCCCATATTGGTCTGTTACAATACAATACAATACAATACAATACAATACAATACAATACAACACAACACAACACAACACAACACAACACAACACAACACAACACAACACAACACAACACAACACAACACAACACAACACAACACAACACAACACAACACAACACAACACAACACAACACAACACAACACAACACAACACAACACAACACAACACAACACAACACAACACAACACAACACAACACAACACAACACAACACAACACAATACAATACAATACAATACAATACAATACAATACAATACAATACAATAATCTTTATTTACAGAGGGTTTAAAATATTGTATACGTACAGCCAATATACCTGGTAAGTCAGAAGACTTATCTTCCCCAGGGCCCTCACTGTTGTTGGAATCCAGTCTCTGTGGCCAGTCAGTGCTTTCAACCTTATTGTTACTGTTTACCTTTTGTGTACTTCTAAGAAGATTTAGTCCAGGGGACATAATTTGGAGGAAACATATTTAATGAGACACCAGACAGCTGGAAGGATAGGGAGTGTATGTCAAATACTTAAGTATGCCATGCAAAGAAAATAAATAATAGTTTCTTTCGATCCCGTGGAGTAAATGCATAATAATTCCTACGTGAGTTATCAAGCTTTAACTTTACTTTTACCAAATTTTAACGCAAGAGACTTCATGGCACTGATTTATCTAAAATAATTGCAATTACATGACATCGGACGCTATTGATCTTGGTTGATTTGCAGTTAATTTCCAAAACCCGTGTCAAACCAAACCAAACATGGTGGTCAGCGGTTTGTTAACAGTTTAAGTCAGTAGTGAGCTCTATATATAACTGGAGTAATATCTGCTGTTCATTCACCGGGCTAAGATTGAAGCCAAACATGGCGGACATGTAGGTTTGAAGTACGTATAGTTCCAGTCTTCTACGCGGTCTTTTGACCAAATCAGACGTGACCAGACCGCGTAGAAGACTGGAACTATACGTACTTCAGGCCTACATGCTCGCACGTTGTCCGCCACAACGATATCACTCCAGTTATATATCAGCATTCCCTCTCATTTCGAAATGATGATTATCGTCATTTGTGAGATGTCGTTGAATTAACAATAATCATCATTTTAAAAAAAGAATTCCCTACCCCCAAACCCCCAACTCAACCCCCACCTCTAAACCTGACCCTAACCCTAACCACAACCCCCCTGACAACCCTAACCCTAACCACAACCCCCCGTTGGACCTAACCCTAACCACAACCCTCCGGAAAAAAGTCCCGCCTCTCAGACCCGGACCACAACACCCGTAATGATTCTTTTGTTATATGCAATTTAGTTTAACATCCCGCATGTGGGACAGAATCTCACTTGAGTATCATGATAATCATCATATTAGACTGTGTGAAGAAATGATGATTATCATGATACTCAAGTGAGAGGACATGTTGTATATATAGAGCTCACTGGTTTACGATGAGCTACGCCAACGTCGACACCAGGCAAGGGATGCCAACGCCAACGCAGCAACTACCGGGCCCTTCATATGCTCAACTTGCCAGCGACGGTGCGCGAGTCGAATTGGACTCCACTCTCACCAACGTGCGCACCAACGATAACGAGACAGAAACGTCGTCGTCGATATCGACGGACATCCTAAATCAAATCAATGTGCAAACGATCTATATTGTCATCTAAAATAATTTAGTGCCGTGTTTACTGTACTAAACAATCTAAAATATTTGTTGAGTTTGGTTTTACTGTATAGATTACCATATAAAATAAGTGCCATACAAAATAATTTCTTTACACCTTTACTGGACTAAATAATTACCATCTTAAAATTAATGCTGCGTTTTACTGTACTAAACATGCACTTGTAATCTAAAATAAATGCTGCGTAAATTGCTATATAAATGTTACTGGACTAGGCAATTGCCAACTTAAAATAATTTAATATAAATAAGTTTTGTGGAAACACCACGTAAAATATTTCTTTGCTAAGCTTTCGGCATGATGAAGACAGGTGAAGAAGGCTCTGATGAAGGCCTGTGTCAACAGGCCGAAAGCTTAGCAAAGAAATATTTTACGTGGTGTTTCCACAAAACTTATTTATATTACTTTATCGCCATGAAAACGTTCAAAGAATTAACTTAAAATAATTGCTGTGTTTTTCAAACTTCTTCTTAATTTTAGACAGTGAATTAACCGAGACTCCAGATACGTTTTCTGCCACTGACGATAGACCAGCCAGTAATGGTGGACCATGTATACGTCACAAAAAGGCAAGGGAGAGATTTGTTTCTTCGGTGAGGCGAAAATTATTTAACCCCAATTGTAATAAAGAAGGGAACTATGCTGCAAAACAGTGCTTTGCTAGGCATTGTTGGTGTTCTACTCACGATGGAAAAATAGTACCAGGGTCAAAAAAGAAAGGAAATGTTACATGTGGTATGTGTTGTATTAATAAAATGCAAATTATTATTATTATTATTATACATTTCTTCCAAGGCCTTCATTATGATTGGCCAGAAATGTTCTGAGAAATCTCGAAATCTGGGCTTTTAGTCGTATTTGCCGCTGTGAATGTCAGATTCTGAGCCCACAATGCTATGGAGGTATTATCAGTAGGAAAAAGGACTTATGGCAAGCTAAGGGACTTGCTGACGTGACCGGTCCAGCTATAGGCAAACCGAAGAAAAGCGCGGTAAAGAAGCAACTGTCTTTGAATTGCGTTTTTTGAACATTTTTTCGTTCGGAGGGAGTGATTTTCTTTACATTTGCAATTGAAAATGTACAGTAAAACAATTATCAAATTCGACTTTTTTGATATCAATAATTATGAAGGTCTCAAACCGCATTATCAGCCTCAGCCTTCGGCTTCAGCAGATAACACAAACTTCGACCTTGATAATTCTTGATATCAAAAAAGTCTCATCCAATAAATGTTTAATATCAACAGAGTTTCAGTCTTTGAGAGTAATTTTTTCAAGTATATTTCTACAACTGAAATATCAACTACAAAGCATTATAACTTGTTATTTCAGTTATAAAGTATACAGAACTATAAACTGGAAATTTAGCTCAAAAGAGATAAACAATAAAACAACTGAGAAATGCATGTCCCATCTCTGCATTGCTCAACTCTAACATGATCCCCAAATTTCCCAGAAAATATGACCGGAACATATTTCCTAGAATATTTATTTGTTCCCTTGAATTGGAAATTTGTCCTATTTTAGATACCGGCATATATTTAACAATTATTCTCCAAATAGGATGTGGATAGTGCTAGTTATTTACCTCGCTGCGAGGATATACCACATAAATAAAACAAGAAGTTTTACATTCTTATTTTTGGTCTTTTTACTCGAAATATGTCGACAAAACAGTTGTTGCAACTTTGATATTAATTGGCTAGAAAAGCTTCAATGAGAAACATATATACTATGTAGACACTTTTCTACTCAATTTTGTTGACTTGTTTCGTTATTTATTACATCTGCCATTTTTATCAACAAAATATCCTGGTTTAGTAAACAAAGCAAAAACTGTAGCAATCCGCTTTCGTTGAGTTTATATTTAGATAATTTGGCATTTCTTTTTGTGGCAATTTCAGTATTAAATATTCGGAGAAATCAATTTCTTCAGTAGAAACATTAAAATCATATCACGCAGACGACTTTTTCATCGTATTGCGAAATATATTTAATATTTTATCCCTATAATGAATTGTGGCAGTTAAATATTTACGATATGTTTTCTAATGAATTATTAATATAACGTTTAAATGTTGTCATGATGCTATTGATATACCTGGCGGAAAGGGCAGTCTTGTCAAAAAGATAATTACCCAGCAAATTTTCAAACTTTATGAAAACAGCTATTCAGTAATAATTAAAGAAATTATTCTCTTTTTTTTTTATCTTTTTATTCTAGCAAACGCAAATTGAGATAGACAAAACCGATTCTTGTTTTTTCCATTATTTTTAAATAATAAATTTTGGCTAAAATCACGTTTACTATAACTTAAATTTATACTTTTTTTCACAGAGTCAGATTTGCCATCTGTACCAGTCAAACGGACAGTCTGCTTTACCAGACGCCTTGAATCACTGCAAACGTCTTTGTTCAAAAAGTCATTTATTCCGTTGTGTAAATCAGATGGTTCTTTCACACCATTGCAATGTAATGTATACAAAGGAGTTTGTTGGTGTGTTGATGAAAGAGGGCAGGAACTTACAGGTTCAAGAACCAGACGAACACCTAATTGTCGTAAGTTGTACAGATATGTAACTTTCTCCGATAACTCGTTATGCACATGTGACATCAATATGTTTAATTTCAACATCAAACAACCTTGAAATATCTCCACAACGAAGCAAGAAAACGAAAAACTGTAAGAGATGTTTCTTTGTGTCATTCTAAGTGTTCTTTCAAATAAGACAGACCTAATTTTCATTTCATATAGCAGTTTAACTAATGCCATCAACGTTACGTACTATTGGAGTGCCAAAGCAAAAAGGAGTCCGACTCCGATTACGTAGCACTTTCTTCTATATTGTTTTAGTGTCCAAAGTGCTCAGCAGAAGACCGTGCAACTTACACAGAAAGTATGTGCAACAGCTGCCATCCATCGATAAAATACACCTTCCTGTGTGTCGAGATGATGGTTTCTTCCAACCAATGCAATGTAGCAGAAACAAGGACTACTGCTGGTGTGTCAAACACGATGGCACAGAAATATTGGGAACATTCACCTTTGGCAAACCTCTGTGTCGTAAGTTGGCATCTGATATATAATTTTTATAGTGTGTACATGCAGCTAATTTAATTAAGTTTTAGGGAAGAGCTATATATACGATTATTACGGAACCAGTTGTGAAAATGCAACTTTACGACGGAAGTGGGTAAAAATGGCCTTGGCATCAAATGGTTGATTTTATAATCTGATTGACCCTTTTAAAACGCTCAAATCAATTCAGCTAGCGAATAATTTATTTATAAAAATTCGAATAGTAAGATTTTTTTCAATTTAACTCAATTTAGAAATATTATTTAAAAGTCTTGTTCGTGACCTTTACATGCCGGCGATATGACAATCATGCGAATATCGTTATGATGAATAACGCTAGCTACAATATAAGTGCTAATGCTTACTTGAGAAAATTTACAGAGCATTACATATTCATATTTATTATTTACGACAATAAATTAAAGGAAAAAACCCAAAGAATTTTGGTTGTCATGTGACCAGTCCACCTTCAACTGTGGAGGCAAAATGTCGTGAGTACGAAGTTGGAATAGCAATTGATCTCATTTTAGGAAGGTTGAAAGTCTACTACGTTCTAAGTTTTACCAAGTTCTACCAAGTCACAAGACGTTTGACTAACTTCAAAGTAAATTTACTGTCGTGGCAGTAGAAGCATTCCGAAAAAAGTTGAACAATTCATTTCGTAAGTTCTACCAATTCATTTGATGAGTTCCTCAAACAGCTGATGAAGTTCGTTGACATATTGCGAATTCAAACTACTTTACACTTCCTGCTTTCATCCTATTGGTTACTTAATTACTAAACAGAACGTGATTGGTCAATTCCCAAGCTAATACCAGGAAGTTGCCAACATTTCGAGGAAGTTAGCAGTTTTTCGAGGAACTGCTCAACATTTTTCGGAATGCGCTTCATTGCCACGACTGTAACTCTTTCTTGTCCGTATTGGCACAGGGTATAAGGGTATTGGTCTTTAGTATTTTGTTCTAGCTAACTCAATGGTTAATAAAGCGTCCTCGGCTAGTACTCGGAGTGTTGTGGGTTTCAGTCCCGTCTGGAACTCAAAGTTTTGAAAGTTTAACTATACTTAAAACAGCTTGCGCAGCAGAAACAACTGAAATCGCTTTAACAAGTTTAACTATATACTGTACTATAGCTAAATGGATTTATTTATCTCTGCGGTGCTGGGTAAATAAATTATGAAATGAGTTAATTTCGTGACTCTAATTTGTTTTAGCTGACAATTTATTGAACCACACGGATGTGTTTAATGTCAATAGACCCGCTAGAAGAGGTCCGTGCATGCGACACAAGGAAAAAAGAAAGGAGATGCTTTCTTTACTTCAGCGTGATGTTTTCGATCCCACGTGTGATGACGATGGCTATTATGATGCAAAACAGTGCAATGCTAAATATTGTTGGTGCGCTGATCGCAATGGGAAAATGTTAGCAGGATCAAGGAAGAAAGGAGACGTTGATTGTGGTATCCGCTATTATTTTATCATATATACACACACACATGCATATATTATGTATATATATATATATATATATATATATATATATATATATATATATATATATATATATATATATATATATATATATCGCGAAAGCGTGAAACTCGGAGTAGCGACACAGCATTGAATCTTAATTATATTTCGCTCTACCTATAATGGTATTGAGCGCTCTAGAACCTTACGCCTTTTTGGAACAATCTGAATGAATTTCATCAATTATACTTATACACATGCGATCGTCGGTGACAGCCACATGTGGGACAGCATCGGTTAAGTACATTCAGATAGCGTGACGTGCGCATGGGCCCAGAGTGCTCAAACTTCCACAAGGGTATATATATATATATATATATATATATATATATATATATATATATATATATATATATATATATATACATAAATTACAGTATACCTGCAAATTGACTTGTATACACCAAATTAAAGCATATTACCTACTACTGAAAAAACCGAACTGTGAAACGAATTTATAGTGAAAAAACCGAATTGGTGCCACGCCCACAAGCGTTCAACAAATGTTGAAATAAGCGAGGTAAACAAAGATGAGGACTACCTGAGAAAATGTTTATTGTGACTTTAAAAGGCTACGTCCACACGTATTCGGATTTTTTTGAAAACGCAACTTTTTTGTTACGGATAAGCCTTCCGTCCACAGGTAAACGATGAAGCGATTACCAAAAACGGAACTTTTCGAAGATGGTCTCCAAAGTGGAACTTTTTGAAGATGTCATTTGCCTTTTCTCGTGTGGACGCGGATCATTTTGAAAACGGATCAAAAAAAGTTGCGTTTTCAAAAAAAATTCGGATACGTGTGGACGTAGCCTAAATGAGATACTATTATACAAAATACAGCTTATAAATTACTCAATATATTTTTCACTAAAACACATCGCTGAGAACGTTTTTGCGTTATGCTTAAAACGTTCAGGAAACGTTTGTGGGAGTGGCGGTGATTAGAATTTTCCATTCAATTCCACAGTGGTGATCTCTGTAGTAAGTGTATTGTCCATAGGTATACGTAAGGTTTATTTACCCTATCTTAGATTTGTAATGCAGTTGGTCTATCCAGGGTATTGTAGCTGTCAAGTCTCCCGGATTGTCAGAAAGTCTTGGCCAATTCTCCCGATTTCTCGAAAGCCACTAGTTGGGGTCTCCCAAAGTTAATAAAACCATAGGTTGACGGTTTTTGTTTATTTTAAGTCCTTTTCACACTTTACACTCAATTTAAACATTGGTAAATTTGCTCCAAAGTGGTCTCAAAATGCTTATTTTATTGCATTGTATAGCTAGCATTACAAAATGACACATTTTTATATTTTAAATTAGACGAGTCGTCAGTACAAGCAATGAAGCCTTGTTTTGCCAAACGACATAAATCGTTAAAGATGTCTTTGTTCAAAAAGGCGTTTATTCCACAGTGTACATCAGATGGTTTTTACACAGTATTACAATGTGATGTATACAGTGGGGTCTGTTGGTGTGTTGATAAGAAAGGACGGGAACTTGTTGGATCAAGAACCAAACGAACACCGAAATGCTGTAAGTTGGGCATCTGTCAGAAATTTGTTCCAAGTAACTATTTATCAACATATCTGTTCGTCCATGAACCCATGCATTCATTTCCCATTCATTTTTCTATTTAATATCCATCTATCTATTTATCTATTCATCCACCCACCCATCCAGATCCATCCATTTAGGGAGGGAGGCAGGAAGGGATGGATGGATGGATGGATAGATCCCTCCCTCCCTCCCTTTCCCCCTCCATCTATCCATCTCTTCCTCCATTCATTCATCCATCCATTCATTCATCCATCCATTCATTCATTCATCCATCCATCCTATACCTTAACCTACTTACGTACTTATCTACGTATACATACCTACCGACATACTTTCATACTTATCTACCTACCTACCTACCTACCTACCTACCTACCTACCTACCTACCTACCTACCTACCTACCTACCTACCTACCTACCTACCTACCTACCTACCTACCTACCTACCTACCTACCTACCTACTACCTACCTACCTACCTACCTACCTACCTATACTGTATTTTTACCTTTTCTGTAGTTTCTAATGCCTTCAACACGGTCAGTGAAGGGCCGTGTAATTTACTCCAATCTCATCTTAAAAATTTTCAAACTCCGAATAAGATACATGAACCAATTTGTAAAGGCAATGGATTCTTCCAGCAATCACAATGTAGTAAGAATAAAGAATATTGCTGGTGCGTGATGAATGATGGGACAGAAATAGAGGGATCGATCACGTTTGATAAACCTCGATGTCGTAAGTTGTTAATTTTGTTCTTTAATTTAAAGTAAAAAATATAGAAACAGAAAAGGTGTTTTATTAATAGCCTTGAGTACAAAGTGCTATTTTGCAATTTGCATGCAACTTGTGTCGCAATGGCATTAATATTGATACTGTACATCAGTACGAGGCAATTTGCACGACTGAACCATTCTACCGTGTATCATGATGTGTACTAGACAAAATCGTGCGAGAAAAGTTGCAGCAATCCATATCTTTGTCGTTAAACGCAACGGGAGATATCACTATGACAATACGGTAATTTAACTTCATATATTGCCATAGTTGATATCGACTTAATTGAAAAAGTCGGACACTGTGGCTCAGAGTTAGATTACAACGTCTGCCATTTGATTTGATTTTAGTTTTTGGCCAAGTTGTTCGCATTTGTGATAGTAAAAGACGATATTTCGGAAGAGCTAAAGTTGTAATTTACTATCTAATAGAAACCACGTCCAATAGCGCGCACAACTACGATAACAACGATGTCGAACGCAAATGTTGTGCCTTCGATTTGCCGCGGCGCGCAACCTAAATCTGCTCAAATATCCGATTCCCGGTCACAAGATAACAATTCTCATCAACAAGCAAAACATATAATTGTTCTTCTAAATGTACTGCCTTCAATGATGGAAACGGGAACTTCCAACGCACAAAAAAAAAAGAAAACGTTGCTCTTTGTACCCGATCTGCCCTACTTTCTTCATTAATTTCCATGGTGATATCTCCCGTTGCGTTTAACGCCAAAGATATGGATTGACGGTACCGAAAACGATGGCGGCGGTACATTTAACCACAATGCTTTGCGACCTCAAATCCGCTCAAAGGTGGATTAAGTAAGCAAGAACTTCATTCTTACTAAAGTTGATCGCAGGGTTGTCGTGGCTCTGAGATTTTAGGGGTTGCCAAGGGCACAATTTTTCCGACAAGCAACAAAATTTTTCCGACATTTAGAAGGATACATGCATGGAAATTCACTCTGACAAGCAAAAAAATAAAATTAGCGCTCGAGATTACGCCTAGCATAGAGATACTTGTCCTACAGAGCGGTACGGTGCTGTATGTGGCTACTGACCCTGCACGAATAAACTAACTAACAAGCGAAAGGACTCGCATGCAGAACATAAAGCGCTGCTATAGGCACTGCAAGTTGCATTGTTTTCCGATGAATTCTGGTTGTATTAGTCAAAATAATATTGAACTGCAAAATATTCAACAAGAAGAACAAGCATAAATAAAACATCCGCATCATGGTTTTCTTTTGTGTCTTTTGTTTCCCACGTCCAAAATTCCGACTAAACCACAACGTTTCCACATTTCCGATACTTTCCAACATTGGGGGAGGGGGGGGCATTCCCCCCCCCCCCCCACCGCGCCCCCCGGCTACGACGCCCCTGGTTGATCGTTTTAAAACCCATATCAGTTCCAATAATTCTGCAATAAACAATATTTACTGCACGCAAAGGCTTGTGGTTAAATGTATAAGTCGCCATCTTTTTTGGTACTGTCAATTGTTGCACAAAGTAAAATTAAGTTCTACTTTGTGCAACGATTACAGCAACTTGTCTTGCGAGAGAATTGGCTATTACACAAGATGTTATTACACGCTGCAATGGTTTGTTGGTCGAGGTTAAAAGGCATGACTCAAAGGAACCCGTCCAGTCTTTTCGCGATTTTTCCAAAATATGTCGTGTTTTTTTCCAACAACCATGACCCTAATCAGAAATCTGGTTAAAATGGGCTTACCGCCTAGCTTTTTGGAAAAACATAATTTGACGACATAGTTTGGAAGAGCCACCAAAGGAGTGGACGGGTCCCTTTGAGTCAACCTCGATCTGGTTTGTGCAACTTGTCTCGCATCGATACGTCAATTACGTCAGTTTTTGGGATTAGTTTAGCAGGTTGTCGATGAAGCTTTTAGGTCGAATCGTGATACACTGATTTATTATATATATGGAGAGCGGGTTCAGCATGAACTCGCTCCGCGGTAATTAAATTCTGTAGGGATTTATGATTTATCCACCTGATCAAAATTGTACAAAACAAATAGTATAGTTTTGTTAAAAATATCAAGCCCGGGCAATTACTTTGAAAAAGCTCATAACATTGAAGAAATGGAAATTGAAACTTTGCATATTGCTACAGTTCATGCAACTAAACATGAAAGACAAGTTGCAAGTGATTTTGATCAATAATCTTAAAAATATTCACGATTTTCGAATATGTTAATTAGAAAAAAACGAACCATAAGTTATCTCATTTGAATATCACATAAGTCTAAACATCTCAAGAACTAAGTAAAATATGAAAAAGCTGTAAATTGATATTCCCCATTATTTTAAGAGTTCTTTCAAATAAGACAAACTTAATTTTCGTTTCATATACACTTTAAATTATTACCAATACAATATATATATATATACTTATATATACAGTATATACAGTATATATATATATATATATATATATATATATATATATATATATATATATTCCATTTCTTCAATGTTATGGGCTTTTTCTACGTAATTGTCTGGGCTTTGATATTTTTAACGAAATTTTGTTTTCCGCCTGGAATTTCTGTCTCGTTAAATAATATAGTTGTTAACAATGAGTAATATTTATGCGGTTTTGCAAAACAATGATGAATAACTGAATATGGTTTGGTAAACATTTCTGTATATTTAGATGAAAAGCCTTTCCCTGCAGTTCCAATAGTTCGTGGTCCCTGCGAAGAACATCTCTTCCAGTTGAACAACTTACAATCTGATCGTGAAGTTTATATTCCGATTTGTAGTGCAAAAGGATTTTATGCTCCTCGTCAATGTAACAATAATACAGGATTTTGCTGGTGTGTCGATCTCTACGGCGCAATGATACAGGGCACACGCACCACAGGAACACCTATCTGTGGTGAGTAACTTTACAATCTTATACATCAGCTTAGAATTTAGTGATAGAGAAGTTGAGACAGAGTGTTGTGTGGCCATTGTATGCAGGTTATACGATGTACAAAGTACGTGAGTGGACAAGATTTTACTGGATAACGAAATGCTGACTTTCTGAAAAAAACTCTTTCATTTTTAGAGTAAATAGTGTTGAATAAATCGTTTATTTAATCTTACTGTGAAATGGATTACATAGTTTTCGGACATCGAGAAAAATTGTATGATTTAGAAAAACATATCTTTTTTACGTCTAAAGAAATCAATTGAACGATCCAATGAAAATCGTGAAAAATTCTGATTTGACTGCAGAATCGAGTGCTCAATTTGAATTGTTCGTGTTAGACTAGTATTTATGACAGCTTGAACAACCTTGAACAAATTAGAAAGTAGCATAGAACACTAGTATAACAACTATTGTTTTTTATTTTGAGGGTTTGTACTTCTTTTATCTTTTTTTTTATCAAAAACGTGAAGTTTGGGGAAATTTATAATTTTTTTGGAAATGCTTAATTTGTTTAATTCTTTCTTTTAATACAATTGAAGAAACATTGAGGCCTTGTCATGCGTTTAAAAAGACGCCACATCAGATTAAACCAGATCTAAACGACGTGTATAATCCCGTCTGCACAAAGGATGGTGATTTTGCCCCTCTGCAATGTAATGTTAACAACGGTAAATGTTGGTGCGTGGACAAAATGGGAGTGGAAATACCAGGAACAAGTATCTATAAAAGACCTTACTGCGGTAAGAGAAAATTATCATCTTAAAAAATTGAATATACTAACAAAGAGCGACGTTTTTACCACAAAATAGAAAGAAAGTGCAACGGCAAATTATTTTAAATGTTTGAAAAATTACTGCAGTTTTTTTTATCAGGTTGTATTTGCAAGAACACTTAAAAAATATAATGGCGTTTATATATTTTCTCGTCCTTGAGAATGTCCTTGAGTGATTACGTTTTCTGTGATTTGAGTAATGACGTCACAAAAAAAGACATGGCACAGCATCAAGCATAGCTTTGGGCCAGTTTGACTAAATTATCCAGACCCACGCGCCCCATTCTCATGGGTCTGGGTACGAAATTGCTTTGAAAGAGGTTGACACGAAATTTCTAAGTTGTTTTTTTCTTCTGTTTATTTCAATGTTTTTGTGTTGCTTTTTGAATGTTTACACCAGTTCCACTATAGTCAATCAAGACATGGTCTGAAAACTCTGCAAACTTTAAAGCATCTATGATGAGCAGTGATTTTATGATGGAAGGGGTCCATACCGTGTGCAAACCTTTTGTTTTTTGCTTATTGTAATTAAAATAATATGAGTTGAGCGATTGGACGCAAACATTGCTATTGGATGATTGCTTCATTATACCAAACATACATTGTGCTTATAATAGTAATATTGGGCATTTCACTCGATTACATAGTATGTCATAAGGATTTAGGGTGAAGGAAAATTCGAGTGTAGAATATATACATTATAAGACCAAACCGGGACCAGTTGCGAAAAATGCAACTACACAGGCCTCACCGCGCACAAGGTTGCATAAACGTAAACAAAAAGATAGAACAAAGACTCTCGCCCAGTTTTCAGATCATATCAGGATTGACTATGATTCCACATTCGCCTTACGCAAAAGTAAGTTGTGCTCAGACATTTGTTGTTGTTGTCCAAGCTTTTCAAAACGTTGCGAAGATCTACTTTCAACAACAGTGAGACATTTTTTGATTCTATTTCGACTATTTTGAGATCTTTAAAAAAGTAGGAGAACATAAGTTTTTGACCTAGCTCTTTATTTAAATTAATTAAAATAAATAATATAAAAATTGATAAAATTTACTGGTAAAAAACCCGTCTACAAAACGTCTGTGATTGTTGGGGCGCAAGGGCACAAAGTCATCATCTGTGACGTCACGCTTGACATTTTACAAAGGCATTTTGGAACATCGATATCTCCGAAACTTTAGGAATTTTTCCGTTGAAACTTTTTAGTAGGTTTAGGCTAGCTATGGCCTATCGCCTAGTTTAAAAAAACCCGAAGAAAATGTCTCATGCACCCTTAAGACAAACAACTGCGATAAAATGGAAAAAGATAATTGTTTTGCCTACGTTTTTTATGTGGCAGGTAAGAAAAACCGAGCTTGTGAACTTGACAGACGGTCATACCTATCAAAAAAGACAAACCAAGCAGTAAGTGTTGCTCCGTCATGTGATCTACACGGGTATTACTCCTCCATCCAGTGTGACCATTCAAGTGGAGAGTGTTGGTGTTCAGAAATATATGGCAAAGAAGTGAAGGGAACAAGGATCAAAGGAATGCCAAATTGTGGTAATGTATCGTCAACTATAATAACTTTTATATATGTTGTCTGATAGAAACCTTTAGCGATAAGTCAATCAAAAGCCTTATATTTTAATTAAGAAACAAAGCAATGGCACCGAAATATGCGGGAATTGGCAGATAATCAAAGTAATTGACCATTTACGCGAAGTAATAAGCTCTACAGAAAGCAGAAAACGGTCACATAAATTAAATTTAGAGTGAAAGTTATTAATTGTGAGATCGTTAAATAACTACAAACAAAACGCATTTCAAAATTACGCTTTCTATCGACAAGATTTCGTGGTGTAATTAATGTTTCTTCAACTGTTTGGCATCTTTTATATTATTTATCAACTGAATGGAAATATATCGTTCTATACTGTGCGTGAAAACTCATTTTACATTATGCAAGAATATTTATTCAGTTACTGTATGGGAATAAGGGCCAGGGAATGTATATTAAACGTGTCTCAAATAATACGTTATGGTTCATAGAAAACTCGGACTTTTTTTCTAATTGTTGTTATAAAATGGACAGAATATGTTAAAACTTATAAATTTCAACTTAAAGAAGTTACATTTACAACCTACCATCTGCATTCTGCCACCGACATTCTGCCACCTACATTTGACCATCTACGTTCTACCACCAGCATTTTACCACCTATATCCTACCACCTACATCCTACCACCTACATCCTACATCTTACCACATACATTCTACCACCTACATTCTACCGCCTACATCCTACCACATAGATTCTACCACCTACATTCTACCACATACATTCTACCTACATCCTACCACTTACATTCTACCACCTACATTCTACCACCTACATCCTACCACATACATCCTACCACATACATCCTACCACCTACATCCGACCACTTACATTCTACCACCTACATTCTACCACCTACATATCATTCTACCACCTACATTCTACCACATACATTCTACCCACATACATTCTACCACATACATTCTACCACCTACATTCTACCACATACATTCTACGACATACATTCTACCTACATCCTACCACTTACATTCTACCACCTACATTCTACCACATACATTCTACCACATACATTCTACCACCTACATCCTACCACCTACATTCTACCACATACATTCTACCACCTACATCCTACCACATACATTCTACCACATACATTCTACCACATACATTCTACCACCTACATCCTACCACATACATTCTACCACATACATTCTACTACATCCTACATCCTACCACCTACATTCTACCACATACATTCTACCACCTACATCCTACCACATACATTCTACCACATACATTCTACCACATACATTCTACCACCTACATCCTACCACATACATTCTACCACATACATTCTACCACATACATTCTACCACATACATTCTACCATATACATCCTACCACCTACATCCTACCACAACATTCTACCACATACATTCTACCACATACATCCTACCACCTACATTCTACCACATACATCCTACCACCTACATTCTACCACCTACATTCCACCACCTACATTCTACCACCTACATTCTACCACATACATTCTACCACCTACTTCGTACCACCTACATCTTACCACGTACTTCTTACCACCTACATCTTACCACCTACATCTTACCACCTACATCTTACCACCTACAGTCTAACACTTATACATCCTACCACCTACATCTTACCACTTACCACCTACATTCTATGACTATAACTTAGAATTTTTACAACACATCTGATGACTACAATCTATATCACCTGATTTAATACCATCGATTCTTTGAAAGTTTTCATGGCGATAATGTATTATATAAATAAGTTTTGTGGAAACACCACGTAAAATATTTCTTTGCTAAGCTGTCGGCCTGTTGACTCAGGCCTCCATCAGAGATCGGAGCAATGACAACAATTTGTTGGCTCACGTCATTTATAAACTAAGCAACTGATTAATTAAATCACGTAAGAATACAATGGCGTATCACGTTAATTTTATTAATTAGAAAACAAAATCAAGAATTAATTCTTTGAAAGTTTTCATGGCGATAATGTAATATAAATAAGTTTTGTGGAAACACCACGTAAAATATTTCTTTGCTTTTATATTTTTTAAAATATTTATAAGCAAAGAAATATTTTACGTGGTGTTTCCACAAAACTTATTTATATTAAAATCAAGAATGTTCTCCGAATAGGGCACACCACGTGCTGTTTAATGGCTGCCCTTCCTGAGAAATAGTGCGATGTTTTGCAATCTCAATAGACTCTCTTGTTCTTCGCGTGAAGTATTGCTTGTCGCTGGCTAGGAGTGACGACTTTTCCAGTCTTTCCACTTAACACGATTTATTCTGTTGGCATAGCTGCCAAGTTTGAATAATACCCAGGCATGTGACCGCATATCTAGGGGGGTCCGGGGGCATGCTCCCCCGGAAAACGTTTGAAATTTGGATCTCTGAAACGGTATTTCCCACATTCTGACAGCACATTTGTGAAGAATTTAAAAAAAACATGATTTTAATAGCGCATTCCTCTGAGTCCATGTCAGCCATATTTTTTGTGGAAATCTCATTCTCAGAGCTGAGCCCCCGTTCTTTATGGCCATCGCGTGCATGAAAGTCTTGTCCCCAGACTGCGACAAGCCTCTGTGAGGCATACTATATAGTTAGTTAGTTAGTTAGTTAGTTAGTTAGTTAGTTACAGTAGTTAGTTAGTTAGTTAGTTAGTTAGTTAGTTAGTTAGTTAGTTAGTTAGTTAGTTAGTTAGTTAGTTAGTTAGCTAGCTTATTATATTATATTATATTATATTATATTATATTATATTATATTATATTATATTATATTATATTATATTATATTATATTATATTATATTATATTATATTATATTATATTATATTATATTATATTATATTATATTATATTATATTATATTATATTATATTATATTATATTATATTATATTATATTATATTATATTATATTACAATATTGAGGGTCATCAATTCGGACACTATATATTCTATCACTACATTCTAACACTTACATTCTATCACCTACATTCTATCACTTTTCTCAGGTCGAATACCAAGGCCATGCGATGAACACGCATCAAGGACATCTAATTACGACTATGTGTTTGGTGTCCACATACCGCAGTGTGACTCCGACGGCTATTACAAAGATGTTCAATGCCACAACCAAACAAATACGTGCTGGTGCTCCAACAAAATTGGTATTGAAATATCAGGAACCAAAACAACTGGCAAACCAAATTGCAAGTTTTAAGAATTGTATTTCTCGTTTATAATTTTTTTCTCCACTGCTGTCAGATTTTTGCTTAGCATACGACAGCGTTTATATGTAGCAGCAAAGCGTGCACACTAGTCACTAGAAGATATGGTTAATAAATGACACAGTACAAAGTTTCTGTAATCAATCTGTAGGTGGAACTAAATATATATAAGTGTCTTGTTACGTGTGGATAAGTCATAAGTACCCAATATGTTTATTCCACCTCTGAATTCGTCAGTAATAGAAACTGGCGAAGTAGTATAAGAGAGGTTTATTTGTATAAGCAAACAATTGATTTTTTGCACTTCCGTTTTGAAGGATTTTGTTGTAAGCTACAGTAGTAGTTCAATGCACATTGGATCTGACTTTTGTTGAATGAATTAAAGAGGTTTTTCAAACGAAGAGACAATGTTTTTTGCTCTACCGACTTCTTTTACAGACCTTATTCCAAAATGGCCGCCGAATTAAAATTCTTTTATATACATATAAATTAGCCCTTATGAACTCGTTTTCATGTGGGAAATTCAAAATAATTTTTACTTTAAAACGAGGTCATAAGGGCTAATTTATATTATGCACATAAAAGAATTCTAATTCGGCGGCCATTTTGGAAGAAAGTCTATAGACCATTTTAATAAGTATAGAATACGTAATTTTCACCCTATGACGTCAATTTCTTTTCAATGTTCTTTTGAATTCTTTTCAATTTCGTTTGTTGTCTTAGCTTTTGTATATTTTCAATAGAATTCTAAAGGTTGAAAATAACGTCAATGGCGGAAAATGATGTACTCTGCACTTATTAAAAGGGTCTACAACAGTCAGTCTATCTCAGTGGTTGTTTCTTATAATGTACATTGATTCAATTTTTTATATTATTCGTCATTTGATTTACTGCCTGCATGCCTCATCTTGTCTTTCTTTCTTTCTTTCTTTCTTTCTTTCTTTCTTTCTTTCTTTCTTTCTTTCTTTCTTTCTTTCTTTCTTTCTTTCTTTTCTTTCTTTCTTTCTTTCTTTCTTTCTTTCTTTCTTTCTTTCTTTCTTTCTTTCTTTCTTTCTTTCTTTCTTTCTTTCTTTCTTTCTTTCTTTCTTTCTTTCTTTCTTTCTTTTTCTTTCTTTCTTTCTTTCTTTCTTTCTTTCTTTCTTTCTTTCTTTCTTTCTTTCTTTCTTTCTTTCTTTCTTTCTTTCTTTCTTTCTTTCTTTCTTTCTTTCTTTCTTTCTTCCCATATAGGGAAAGTTTGTGTTCCTTTAGGAAACAGTCCAGTTTTCTTTAAAATTTGGGCATTTACCTTTGGCGTGACATTGGTTTGCTTTGAATTTTTCAACCCTTAGTTTGTTAATGGGAACGTAGACTTTGTCTTGACTTCAAGATAGTTTAGATAGTTGTTTTTTTAGATTCGTTAGAGAACAAAATATTTGTCGTTTTCTTTTGCTTCCGATATCCATTAACAGCACATTTTGGTCCGTTTTGGTAAAAAGGAATGCATGAATTCGTTCCGATAGTGCAAAGCAGAACAAAATGTTCCGATTTAGCTGCGAAGTCCAAAACGTTCCGCTTTAAGTGAGGAACAATATGTTCTCAGATGTTCCTCTTTACATTGTTCCGCTTCAGGAAAAACTCTTGACAAAGAAAATTTGTCAAACATCATATTACGATTGTTTGCACGCAGCAATAGAATTAATATCAAATTAACTTCAAAATTATTCATAATAATAAGCTTGAATAATAAGAACACGCTCGATCATGCTCGACGTTTTTGCGATTTCATTGGCTTGATGTTACAATAGAGGTTCACCTCCTTTAGCATAAATAGGGAACACATGTACAAGGCTAAGATAAACAGAAATGCAAGGTGGCAGAATTCCGATTGACTGGTCCAAGATTGCTGGAGCACGAGAACGTCCGAAGAGATTACACCTTCGACCAAGCGAGAACTCTCTGTACAAATGTCCAGTCGAGAGTTGTGAACACGAAGGATTCGGGACAAAACGAGGACTGAGAAAGCACATGCATTCAATACACCCATGGTTCTATTACTTTGACGAAAAACCATCGACAACCGTCACGTCGGGGCACCATCAGTTGCAGAGCAAACCGGCAAATCTGGCACAAAAACCAGAGAAAGGAAGACGCAGCTTCGACACATCGAATATCCCATCTTACTCCATGTCCAGCCCAGCAGGTAGCGAATTTGCATCGTGGTTAAACAGCGCTGCAGGTGGTGGGAAAAGTATGACACAAGCTAATCAAACCGCCAAGAGATGTCTAAAGTTCTTAAAGATATCGTATGAAGATGAAGATGCGGTGTTGACGGACGATATCGTAGACTTTTGCCTGGGTTCGCCAACAATCCTATGCAAATTTATAACGACAATGGAAGAAAAATGGAAGTTGAGTTATCCTGGCCAAATGGCGTACTTGAATGCGATTGCCGATCTAATCGATTACCGAAGAATAAAATTACCTTGTCGCAAAGTTCTGGAAAATGTCAGTGTGACGGAAATTTATTTGAAACGAGCCAAAAAGTGCATCGGTAAAATGATGAAGGTGCAGTGGACCAAAGACATGGATATCGATACATTAGAAGCCAAAGGGAACTGGGCGACTATGGAAGAAATGCTGGAGGTCATACCGTACCATCTGCCAAGATATAAGGGAATTCTCGAACGATGCAAAACGAACGGCGACTTAGCGTCATCGGTCAGCCCTTACGATCTATCGTTTGCCAACAAGTTTATCGCCAATTACTTGTTCATCAACGTGAAAGGGTCACGGCCGATGACGTACCAGTACTTGACGCTAGAAATGATCGAGACTGCGAAACAGAACGGTGGCTTTATTGACCAGCGTCAATTCAAAACCGCGGCAACGTATGGCTTCGATTCGCTTATCTTGGATCGTACCGGTCTTCGAATCATCGACGATTTTGTCAAATACATCCGACCACGTTTGAAACCCAAGTGTGACTACCTTCTGGTTACCCGCAACGGCACGCAGTACGACAAGCTGTCCGATATGATGTCGAAATTGGTCTACGACGCAATCGGCAAATACATTCATCCGACTAGACTTCGGCAGATCATCGAGACGGAAAGTGACAAATCGTTGTCACCTCAGGAGCGGGAAGCGGTGTCGGAAGACCAAAAGCACAGTTCGAGTGTTGCGCAGATCTACTACAAAAAGAAACGTTCACGCGAAGTGGCGACTAAAGCGCGGGATAGTCTTCAGAAATTAGAACAAAACAAAAGAAGTGGAGTCGAGAAAAAACTTCGTAAAACGTTAGGACTATCTCAATCGGAATCGGATGTCGAAACGTCGCAAAAAAGTCGTAAGAAATACAACAAATCACTTTTCACATCGTCCGAGTCATCACAGAAGGAATTAGAGATATCGACAGAAATACAATTTCCCGCAATCGGACGAAGTCCGTCTCAGCTGTTCGCCACAGCTTCGGAAACCTGCAGTTTGGTCTCTACACCGAATAACGAAAGACCAAAACGTTTGCGGTTTACCGCGCAAGAAGATTGCGTCCTAAAGCGAGGCATCGACAAACATGGGTTTGGCCAGTGGACAGCAATTTTACGAGATTCCGAGATTTCGTTTCCGGAAGGACGAACTGCTGATTCTCTACAAAAGCGAGCCTTGTCAAAATCATTTAGCAAAACAACTGCGGGATTAAACAAATGAATGTTACTATTATTAAAATTTATTACGCGACAACTGCTTTTTGTGAGTTACTTTAGATTACCATTTGTACACATTTTACGTGCGCGCACACACACACGCGAGCGCAAAAAAAAAAAAAAAAACGAAAAGAGAAAAACAAATTTATAAGTTATAGCATGTTTTTCTTTTCAGTTATTTTGGACGAAAAAAATCCTCGATTTTACTTTGGTTAACGGTTTTGGCACGTTTTGCACAATTTCTTTCGCTTAGGAACAGGTTGACTTCGTGTGAATAAGCGGTCTCGGTTGTCCTCGTCGTTATTAGCAGTTTTCCAAGTTCGGACCAGTGTTGGTTGACTGAGAATGTCTTTTGTGATAGGATGGCTATGCGTTTTGTTTTTATTGAAGGCTGGTGGCGGTATACGTTGCTGCGACACACGTTGCTGCGACGATTTTCGGGGCGGATCTGGTTGAGTCAAACCGCTTAAGCCGTCCTCGGGCTCGCTCTCGGAATGCGGGTGGCTTGAAGTGGAACGGTCAAAAAGTAGCGGGACCGACCAAAGATCCGTGACACTTGCGTTGTAACCAAAGTCCTTCAGCATCTTTGCGCGTTTTGCGATCGCCACTTTGCTTTTGACGTCGTACTTTTTGGAAGAATGATATAACCACAGCTTGTGTACGCCAATCTCGCAAAGGGACTTGTACAATGCTGGATCGGTTTTCTCAAATTTTTCTTGGTTTTCGATGAGGTCACGCTCCGTTTTGTGCAGCCAAGGGTTGGCAAATGCTGCTTCCATTTCTTCTTCAATATTTTGCTTCCTCTTTGCATTATCTTCTCGGATGATCTTCCATCGTCTCTCGTGAATTTTCTTCTTTAGGGCTTCCGGGATAGTTTCTTGGTCGTCGAACTGTTCGCATTCTTCAGCTGTTAACAGCTTTTGCTTCACCATCCGTTCCTTGTATTCACATAGGCGTTTTTGCTTTTCTCGCAAGAGCTTATTTTTTATTCCGCTCAAATGCTTGAATCTCAACGACGTCTCGTGACACTTTTCCAATTCTCCTTGCACTCGTGTTTCCACATCAACCACTGCTCGCTGCGAGGAGGCTTGAGCCGACGAACCAATCGAGTCACTCGTCGCCTCTTGACTTGGTCCAGCTGCGTCATCTTCGAAGGCTTCTTCGTATTCACTATCAGCGTCGTCGCTTTCAATAATCGATCTTACATTCAATTCGAACAACTCCTGTTCCTCGGCACATGTCAGTTTTTCATTCGCATCTTCGCCATCCGTACCATTTTCGTGTTGAACATGACTGTCGCGCGCGTTGCCACCTGCGTTGTTCATTGCCCAGATGATGCACTCTACGGGATGTTTTTTCAGCCAAGTAAAAGCATCAGGCTCTGGAGAAGGCAGTTTTTTGAACTTGTATCTGCGCAATCGGGTATCCATAGCGTCGTTGTCCACTGTACTACCAAAATCCATGTCGGTTTGCGACGCTATAAGCATTGGGCATTTGTTGACAAATCCTTGGCATGTCTTGAACTTTGCGTCGTGAGCAGTCCAACCGCCTTGCGTTAGAATCTTCCAGTCGTCAAGATCCATCATTTTCACGTGAGCTTCGTCTAGAAATATAACTTCGCAATCATCGTTGATCATCGCTTTGTTGAATTCGCGCTGCTTGGTTATCTTTGCTATGCGTTTTGGGTGGACAATACCTTGAATTGGACTGAACAAACTCGTCTTACCGCTGTTGGGTTCTCCAATAAGAAATGGCACTTTCTCCTTGTGCGTCTTTCCTCTGTGGTGTAGAAGGCGAATGAAATCTTCACAGAATGAACTGATCTCTTCAGACGAAAGACTGCATGTTCTCCAGCACCTCTTGAAAGAACTTTGCTTCACAATTCTGCATGGCACCGTCGTAGGCGGAGAAGGCTCGTGGGGTAATCATTCCGATTTCTGCTTCTGGTATTGCGTTGCTTGTAATCTCTCTGTCTTTGAGGGACAAACAGCGACCGTCGCTTATTTCGATTAGGTTATAATCCACTCTGATTTGTCGTATGGCTTGACTGTCCCGATTACTGAGTTTGTTGACGACACGCTTCCCGTACTTGATAATTTTGGCTTTTAATACCGCGTTGCCTTCGAGTGTACCGATAAACTTCTCGACGTCACATTTCAATTGGTAGGTGAATTTAGCTCCGGGAATCAATTTGTAAACCTCTCCCTTGTAAAGGGCAAAATTCAACTTTTTCATGATTTTCTCGATGTCGTGGATAAGTATGACACATGGATCGGTAGTTATTTCGCTTGTTAGACAGGCTTCTTCTTCCGCGACAATTTCAGCAGGCATCCCAGCTGTATCGAGCTCGAGACCGGACCGTCGAAGACTTTTTAACGCCGTTTCGATCTGCTTCGACGCTTTTGACACCATTGTGAATCTTACAACTTTTTCTATAGTTACAATCTCAGATACTTGACTTGTGGTTGGTTCGTCGTCTATCACGTCCACGTAGGTTTGCTCGAAGCATCTTTGGCACGACTCGTTGACAAGTTCCTGCATGTAGGAAGAACTATGATCTTTTAGTACTGTGAACAGAGCTCGAATGCATTTTTCTTCACTGCCTCTTCTACACGATACCGTTTTTGCGTCGATCTCCACGTTGCATTTCAGTAGCGCCTTTCTCAGCGAAAGGTCTCGCACCGGTGCTCCATTTTTCGATGTAACTGCAATCCAATAACTTATTGCTGGATATCGCTTCTTCCGAACGGCCGATTCGTATACACTCTGCGACGAATTCGTTTCCGATAACAAAGACTGCTCTGACTCAACTGTTTCCTCGTTGTCTTCACTTGCTGACTTTTTATTTTTGTCGTCGAAAACAGAGATCGCTGAAAAGAAGAATACCACGTTTGGTATGTCGGCAACGCTCGTGTCGCACTCGTTTCGTTTCTCAGATATCATATCCCATGCTTTATATAAACCATCTTGACCACCAGCAACTCTCCATACACATTTCACTGTAAATACGGCTAAACCACGCTGTACGATCGGCGCTATATAACATCTCGCAGAGTTTTTAATGGCAATACTATTGAGCTGCCTTGCTGGCTCCGAAGCGTAGTTCCATCTTCTTTGTACCGACATGTTCCAACTCAAGGCTGTTCCCTTTCGAAGTGCATGGTTTTTTATACTTTTCGGGCGTTAATTATTCGTATTTTGAAACCTCGAGGTTTTAAACACCTATTATTCACTCTGTTTCACTTATGGAAATTTTTTACGGATTTTTATAAATGCTTGACTGGAAGAACAAGCAATATTCGGAATATTTTTGTTTAGTTATCTCCTAAAAGTGATTATATAGTTGTTTTAGTTCATTGTCACGGTTATAAAAATTTCTGTTGTCCGAGTTTACATAATTATGTTGTCACGGTTATAATGATTTCTGTTGTCCGAGTTTACATCAGTGTCACTTGGGAGACAACTAAACAAAAATATTCATAATATTGCTTGTTCTTCCAGTCAAACATTTATAAAAATCCGTAAAAATTTTCCATAAGTGAAACAGAGTCGATCGAACCCCAAATCGAATAGATAATTATAGATTTTTCCTGTGTTTTTTACTTGCACACATCCTCAAACTCACCGAGGAAAATTTGACTGCAAAGTTTTATATCAATAGCTCAATACACCAATACACTAATACGCTAATACACTAACTACACTAAAACTACACTAACTACACTAAAACTACACTAACTACACTAAAACTACACTAAAACTACACTAAGTACACTAACTACACTAAAACTACACTAACTACGCTAAAACTACACTAACTACACTAAAACTACACTAACTAAACTAAAACTACACTAACTACGCTAACTACACTAACTACACTAAGACTACAATAAAACTACGCTAAAACTACACTAACTACACTAAAACTACACTAACTACACTAAAACTACACTAACTACGCTAAAACTACACTAACTACGCTAAAACTACACTAACTACGCTAAAACTACACTAACTACGCTAAAACTACACTAACTACACTAACTACACTAAAACTACACTAACTACACTAAAACTACACTAACTACGCTAAAACTACACTAACTACACTAAAACTACACTAAAACTACACAAACTACACTAAAACTACACAAACTACACTAAAACTACACTAAAACTACACTAAAACTACACTAAAACTACACTAACTACGCTAAAACAACACTAACTACGCTAAAACTACACTAACTACACTAAAACTACACAAACTACACTAAAACTACACTAAAACTACACTAAAACTACACTAAAACTACACTAAAACTACACTAACTACGCCAAAACTACACTAACTACGCTAAAACAACACTAACTACACTAAAACTACACTAATACACTGAACTGCATACCGATATCCGTGATATCCGTCCTTATTTTTACATAACTTGCCATCCTACTAATTCACTTTTTAACCCTTTCAAAATAAGGACGGGTTCGACGGATATCACGGAGTTAGGCATGCAAATTAGTTTAAACTAATACTAATACTAATAACTAATTTGCATACCTATCTCCGTGATATCCGTCCTTATTTTTACGTAACTTGCCAGGCCACTAACTCGCTTTCCAACCCTTTAAAAATAAGGACGGATTGGACGGATACCACGGAGTTAGGCATGCAAATTAGTTTATTATCATTATTATTATTATATTATTATTATTATTATTATTATTATTATTATTATTATTATTATTATTATTATTATTATTATTATTATTATTATTATTTTTATTATTATTATTTTATTATGAGTATTATTATTATTCTTTTATTATATAAGAATAGTGATAATAGTGATAATAATAAAATAATAATAATAATAAAAATGATAATAATAATGAGAATAAACTAATTTGCATGCCTAACTCCGTGGTATCCGTCCAATCCGTCCTTATTTTTAAAAGGTTGGAAAGTGAGTTAGTGGCATGGCAAGTTATGTAAAAATAGGTACGCAATGCGTACATGTGACTACCGCTGTTCTGTTAAGTACAGAACGAGATATAGACTTGAAATGCATGAAAATGTGTGAAAAGCACAGACACACACAAAAAAATGGTGGATAAATCCTAGCTGGAGAACCACTCTAGTGGTGCTTTGAACAACCCAATTTAACTACTGTGGATAAAATTTTATCAGTGGATAAAATTTTATATTAGGTTGTTCAAAGCATGATTAGTGCTGTTCTTTAGCTAGAACTTATCAACTAGATAAGCTATCTTGGCTTTGTACAACTCACCCCAGATCATATACATAAAGATATTTTTTTGGGAACACCGTAAAATATTTGTTTGCTAAGCTTTCAGCCTGTTGACTCAGGCTGAAACTGTTAGCAAATAAATAATTTTCATTGTGTTTCCACAAAAATAATCTATATACATTATCGCCTTGAAAACTTTCAAAGAATTAGTCACTCCAGATAATCAACATTGTGTTCCAAAACAACATTTTACCTGCCATAAATATGCTGTCAGTGGCATTCACGTGTAATGCACATCACTGATATTTTGTGATTGTGCTAGTATTTTAAATAACACAGTACAACAATACTCAGTATTGTAGTTTCAACAGATATATTTCTTCATTTCAAGGCTTTCAACATATTCAAGGCTTTAAGTTTCCCAGCACTTCACAACAATTTCAGTATCAAAATATACATTGGTGGCATGTAGATTATAGAATGTTTCAGTACTTTCACAAGAGTTAGACTTCTGGTGTATCTACTATTCTGTGGACGGATCACTGTAGCAGCTCTGGTGTGCACAAACGTTGATTTCTTAATTTCATTATACAAGATATTGAACAACACCTAAAACAAGTAAACAAAGCACCAAGTCAAGGTTTTGTAATGTCTATGTAACAGCCAACATATTTTGCTTAAACTAAATTAATCTAACCTTATTTCTACTGGATAACTCTATCAGTTATATCTAAACAGTTATCCTCCGAGGTCCAGTACGGGCCCACCCTCATTGGTCCAGTGTTACTACAGGAGGAAACCTGAGTACCCGGAGGAAACCTGTGGTGTTTGGTAGAGTCAAACTGCAAGCACTCTTCTCGCATGTGGCCAAGGTGAATTATTTTAATCAGATAACTGCACTGTGCAGGTATTGAACCCAGCTCGCAGAGGTGAAAGGCACGTGTACTAACCACTGTGCCACCAACACCACCTAGCATAAATTTCTTATATACAATGTATATAGTGTAAATACAGGGCACTGTGATATATACTTCTCGAACTCATTAATAATTCACAAATCAAACAGATAGGAAAATCATAAGTGAGACAAAGGTTTGGTATGTGATCAAACAATTCATTTCCTGATTTGTTTGATCACGAAACAATGAAAGTTGTGTTTGCTCTAATATCAAAACACCTAGCTCGAAGTTGGTTAAAACACACTTCTCACTCTTAGTGTATGCACTGGTGTATGATATATACATGTACTGTACATACAGTATAAACATGAGTCACTGACCAGTGAGCACAACACACAATTCAACCAAAATTAAACTTATAAAGCGATTTTATCATTATAAATAATTTAGGTATATAGCAGTTTCTTCGATAAAAGAAGGTTGAAGGCCCAACTTCTAGCAAAAGCTGAATATTTCTAGTACTGCTATAAGTACAGTACCCTGTTTCCGATCAAGTACTTATAGATTTTGTATATAGTATATAAGATAAACAACGTCACAGTTTTGAAACTATTTCTTACCTTGTATAAACTGATCAATGTGGACAGAAACCGTTCCAAGAAGAAAAGATTTGCAAAGTAATAACACTTTCAAAAATCAAAACTGTCATCGAGAGAGCAACCAAAATGCAAAGACGAGATTCACTTTAGTTTATTCCCCGCGAGGCCACGAAAACAACTCGAGTACTTCCCGAAAACTTGGCGATCAATGGGTTATAGTTCCATGACACGCAGTCACCAAATATATTAACATAATTAGGCACCAGTCCTACAAGTTACTATACAACTTCAACGGTTCTATGGTTCTATGGTTCTATTGGTTCTATTGGTTCTGTTGGTTCTTATGGTTCTTATGGTTCTATTGGTTCTATTGGTTCTATTGGTTCTGTTGGTTCTATTGGTTCTATTGGTTCTTATGGTTCTTATGGTTCTATTGGTTCTATTGGTTCTATTGGTTTTGGTGGTTCTATTGGTTCTATGGTTCTATTGGTTCTTATGGTTCTATTGGTTCTGGTGGTTCTATTGGTTCTATGGTTCTTATGGTTCTATTGGTTCTGGTGGTTCTGGTGGTTCTATTGGTTCTATTGGTTCTTATGGTTCTATTGGTTCTATTGGTTCTATGGTTCTATTGGTTCTATTGGTTCTATGGTTCTATTGGTTCTATTGGTTCTATGGTTCTATTGGTTCTATTGGTTCTGTTGGTTCTATTGGTTCTATTGGTTCTTATGGTTCTTATGGTTCTATTGGTTCTATTGGTTCTATTGGTTCTGGTGGTTCTATTGGTTCTATGGTTCTATTGGTTCTTATGGTTCTATTGATTCTGGTGGTTCTATTGGTTCTATGGTTCTATTGGTTCTTATGGTTCTATTGGTTCTATTGGTTCTGGTGGTTCTAGTGGTTCTGGTGGTTCTATTGGTTCTATTGGTTCTATTGGTTCTATTGGTTCTATGGTTCTATTGGTTCTATGGTTCTATTGGTTCTATTGGTTCTGTTGGTTCTTATGGTTCTTATGGTTCTATTGGTTCTATTGGTTCTATTGGTTCTATTGGTTCTGTTGGTTCTATTGGTTCTATTGGTTCTTATGGTTCTTATGGTTCTATTGGTTCTATTGGTTCTATGGTTCTATTGGTTCTTATGGTTCTATTGGTTCTATTGGTTCTATTGGTTCTGTTGGTTCTATTGGTTCTATTGGTTCTTATGGTTCTTATGGTTCTATTGGTTCTATTGGTTCTATGGTTCTATTGGTTCTTATGGTTCTATTGGTTCTATTGGTTCTATTGGTTCTATTGGTTCTATTGGTTCTGTTGGTTCTATTGGTTCTATTGGTTCTTATGGTTCTTATGGTTCTATTGGTTCTATTGGTTCTATTGGTTCTATTGGTTCTGGTGGTTCTATTGGTTCTATTGGTTCTTATGGTTCTATTGATTCTGGTGGTTCTATTGGTTCTATGGTTCTATTGGTTCTTATGGTTCTATTGGTTCTATTGGTTCTGGTGGTTCTAGTGGTTCTGGTGATTCTATTGGTTCTATTGGTTCTATTGGTTCTATTGGTTCTATGGTTCTATTGGTTCTATGGTTCTATTGGTTCTATTGGTTCTGTTGGTTCTTATGGTTCTTATGGTTCTATTGGTTCTATTGGTTCTATTGGTTCTATTGGTTCTGTTGGTTCTATTGGTTCTATTGGTTCTTATGGTTCTTATGGTTCTATTGGTTCTATTGGTTCTATTGGTTCTATTGGTTCTGGTGGTTCTATTGGTTCTATGGTTCTATTGGTTCTTATGGTTCTATTGGTTCTGGTGGTTCTATTGGTTCTATGGTTCTATTGGTTCTTACGGTTCTATTGGTTCTGGTGGTTCTATTGGTTCTTATGGTTCTATTGGTTCTATTGGTTCTATTGGTTCTATTGGTTCTTATGGTTCTATTGGTTCTATTGGTTCTATTGGTTCTATGGTTCTATTGGTTCTATGGTTCTATTGGTTCTATTGGTTCTATGGTTCTATTGGTTCTATTGGTTCTATTGGTTCTATGGTTCTATTGGTTCTTATGGTTCTTATGGTTCTATTGGTTCTATTGGTTCTATTGGTCCTATTGGTTCTTATGGTTCTATTGGTTCTGGTGGTTCTGGTGGTTCTATTGGTTCTATTGGTTCTTATGGTTCTATTGGTTCTGGTGGTTCTGGTGGTTCCATTGGTTCTATTGGTTCTTATGGTTCTTATGGTTCTATTGGTTCTATTGGTTCTATTGGTTCTATTGGTTCTATGGTTCTATTGGTTCTATTGGTTCTATGGTTCTATTGGTTCTATTGGTTCTGTTGGTTCTATTGGTTCTATTGGTTCTTATGGTTCTTATGGTTCTATTGGTTCTATTGGTTCTATTGGTTCTATTGGTTCTGGTGGTTCTATTGGTTCTATGGTTCTATTGGTTCTTATGGTTCTATTGGTTCTATGGTTCTATTGGTTCTTATGGTTCTATTGGTTCTATTGGTTCTGGTGGTTCTAGTGGTTCTGGTGGTTCTATTGGTTCTATTGGTTCTATTGGTTCTATTGGTTCTGGTGGTTCTATTGGTTCTATGGTTCTATTGGTTCTTATGGTTCTATTGGTTCTGGTGGTTCTATTGGTTCTATTGGTTCTTATGGTTCTATTGGTTCTATTGGTTCTGGTGGTTCTAGTGGTTCTGGTGGTTCTATTGGTTCTATTGGTTCTATTGGTTCTATGGTTCTATTGGTTCTTATGGTTCTATTGGTTCTGGTGGTTCTGGTGGTTCTATTGGTTCTATTGGTTCTATTGGTTCTTACGGTTCTATTGGTTCTGGTGGTTCTATTGGTTCTTATGGTTCTTATGGTTCTATTGGTTCTATTGGTTCTATTGGTTCTGGTGGTTCTATTGGTTCTATGGTTCTATTGGTTCTTATGGTTCTATTGGTTCTGGTGGTTCTATTGGTTCTGGTGGTTCTGGTGGTTCTATTGGTTCTATTGGTTCTATTGGTTCTATGGTTCTATTGGTTCTTACGGTTCTATTGGTTCTGGTGGTTCTATTGGTTCTTATGGTTCTATTGGTTCTATTGGTTCTATTGGTTCTATTGGTTCTATTGGTTCTATTGGTTCTATTGGTTCTATTGGTTCTATTGGTTCTATTGGTTCTATTGGTTCTATGGTTCTATTGGTTCTATGGTTCTATTGGTTCTATTGGTTCTATTGGTTCTATTGGTTCTATTGGTTCTATGGTTCTATTGGTTCTATTGGTTCTTATGGTTCTTATGGTTCTATTGGTTCTATTGGTTCTACTGGTTCTATTGGTTCTTATGGTTCTATTGGTTCTGGTGGTTCTTATGGTTCTATTGGTTCTGGTGGTTCTATTGGTTCTATGGTTCTATTGGTTCTTATGGTTCTATTGGTTCTGGTGGTTCTGGTGGTTCTATTGGTTCTGTTGGTTCTATTGGTTCTATGGTTCTATTGGTTCTTATGGTTCTATTGGTTCTGGTGGTTCTATTGGTTCTATTGGTTCTATTGGCTCTATTGGTTCTTATGGTTCTTATGGTTCTTATGGTTCTATTGGTTCTATTGGTTCTGTTGGTTCTATTGGTTCTATGGCTCTATTGGTTCTTATGGTTCTATTGGTTCTGGTGGTTCTGGTGGTTCTATTTTTCTATTGGTTCTGTTGGTTCTATGGTTCTATTGGTTCTATTGGTTCTATTGGTTCTTATGGTTCTATTGGTTCTGGTGGTTCTGGTGGTTCTTATGGTTCTTATGGTTCTTATGGTTCTATTGGTTCTATTGGTTCTCTTGGTTCTATTGGTTCTATTGGTTCTATTGGTTCTATTGGTTCTATTGGTTCTATTGGTTCTATTGGTTCTTATGGTTCTTGTGGTTCTATTGGTTCTATTGGTTCTTATGGTTCTTTTGGTTCTTATGGTTCTATTGGTACCGGTTCTATTTGTTCTATTGGTTCTATTGATTCTATTGGTTCTTATGGTTCTTATGGTTCTGTTAGATAGATACGCTAACATCGTCAGCAAAAGCTGGTTTCCACAATGGGCGTGTAAAACAATAGAGACAAAATTACGTCATTTACAAACAGGAAAAGAAAAGAACAGTAGTTAGGTATATTACATAGGTAGTTTGGGCATTTGCAAAGATATAGGGAAAATCTTAGTGTGTTTTTAAAACTTGAAAAGGATTTACTCTCTTATGTCTGAAGGTAGCGAATTCCACACTGAGGCGCCATCAAACATAAGACTTTTTTCCATGTTGTTTGTTCGTGGTTGTGGCAAAAACACTTCAGAAGAAATTTCACGAACATTGTGACTTAAAACGTCTTTTCTGAATGTAAATAGTTTGTTCAGACATTCTGGCCCCATATTGTTAAGTATTTAAAACATGATTTTAGCTTTTGCCTTTTTCTCTGTTGTTTTAGTGGTTCCCAACCTAATTCACTTAAAGCCGTTTCTTGGCTTACTTCATTGGGTGTATTTGCTATAATACGAGCAGCTCTGTTGTGAAGTTTTTGTAAACGTGTAGACTGGGTTTCACCAAACACATTCCAAACTTCACAACAGTAATTCAAATATGACTGTATTATAGCATTATATACTGATAAAAGTGTTTTTCTGTCAACAAATTCTTTTAGACGTCGAAGGGCGCCTAATCCTGAAGTAATTTTCTTACATAATGTAAGTGCTGATCGATTATAACCCCCAGGGTTTTACTTTCAGATATACTTGCTTAATTTGTCTGCCTTTAATATTAATATTTAGCTGACAATCATTGATTCGTTGTAGTTTCTGTTTTGAACCAATCAATAGAAATTCAGTTTTTGTAACATTCAGACTTAGTTTATTGGCTATGAGCCATTTCTGAAGATTTTCGAAATCTGAGTTTACTGCAATCTCAATTTCATTTATCGTCTCTCCTGCTGCTGTTATATTTGTATCATCAGCAAATAATCGAGCTTGAGTTTTGTTTAAACATTCCGGTAGATCATTTATGTATTAAATTAAGAAAAATAGTTGTCCTAAAATGGTTCCTTGTGGAACACAACATTTTAAGCGACGTTCTGATGAAAGATAACCGTTATTAACTTGACATTTCTGGCTACGTTCTGACAAATATGACTTTATTAGCAAAAGAGCACTGCCTTTGATACCATAGAGTTCCATTTGTTGAATATATATGTAAGGGAACTTGCAATTATTGGCGCAGCAATTTTAATTATTTTACTTGAAATGTTATCTACGCCAGTAGCTTTTGAACTGGGCAGCTGACATAGGAGACGATATTATAAGTAATATTGGGCATTTTTCTCGATTACATTCTCATTTCATTCTCTCCTGGCATTACCACCTTATTATATATACAGAACTCACGATCAAGCTCTCGGCAACGGTCTCCGTGGCTCAGTGGTCAGAGCATTGCACTAGAATCGCAAGGTCGTGGGTTCAATTCCTGCCGGAAGGCCCGTGTAGTTGCATTTTTCGCAACTGGTCCCGGTTTGGTCTCAAAATGTATACATTCTACACTCGAATTTTCCTTCACCCAAAATCCTTATGACATAGGAGACGATGGATGTTATTGACAGTGACTGCATGCTTCAAATGCAGCAAACTCAGATTTGCTTTTCTTTTACCGATACTGTTGAAAATCAGAATTACCAGTTCTAATTTCCTGAGCTAAATTTGGTCCAATTTCAGAAAAAAGTCATTAAAGCCTTCTGCAATCAGCAATCTCACTAGGACTTGTCAGATTTTTGTCATTTCTATTTAACTCATTCACCTTTGAGTGTTTACTCTGCTTACCAAGTAAACTGTTAATTGTTTTCCATGCACTTTTGGGATTCTGTCTTTCACTTGTAATTTTATTAGAATAATAATCCTTTTTAGCTTGTCTTAATTGTATGTTTATATCATTTCTTATTCTTTTATAATTTACCCACGGTTTCTAGTTTATAATGATGGCTTTTCTCTTAATTTGTCTCTTGTATCAATCATTTCTTTAATATATTACTAGTAATCCACGGAGTTCTTTCTGATTTGATATTTTTCTTTTGAAGTGGAGCGTGGTACTTTTGATTCTTATGCTTCTTATGGTTCTATGGTTGTATTGTTTTATACTTATATTGTTCTCCTAGGATTATACAAGCATACTTACTATTGATTATTACTTATGAACAGCTATGTGCTTCCTAAACGGTTGTTTCAACATATGAACTAAACGCGTTGTTTCGATCATATTTCCGGGTATATCGTTGTTGAGTCATCAACTAACCGTAGGTGTAATCTTGCACTCATGTCAGTAGAGGTCAAAGCAACGCGGTCGGTTCGGAATATATGTATGTATATACAGTGAAATAAAAGGGTGCTGCGTAGGAAGTGTTGAAATACAGATCGGTATAAGGTTTGGGAATACTGCCGAAATTATTGAACGTGGATTAATAAAGTTTCGAGAGAATGCCCTTCGTCAGAAGTGTCACTCTTTACGTTTCTCTCCAACGAAGAGAAATCATCGTTCAATAATTTTGGACCATCATTCGATCACCAGCTCCCAACTTAGTGACCTGTAGCTCAGTCGGTTGAGCATCGGACTAGTAAACCCCAAAGGTCGCGGGTTCGAA